>JAEIFV010000645.1:0-184404 GCA_018904265.1 Lordiphosa collinella | reverse complement strand
TAAATATTGTTTAAAGATTCACTTAATAATTGTAAATTCTAGCTAGATTCTTTAAAAAAAAGTTGCAAATTGGTATAACTTTGTTATTTTCGAATTTACTCAGTGGTAAAAACTCCGACGAGCATTATTGGTTGTGAATTCTATACAATTGTGCCTATCAAGGCTGCAAACCCTTAAAACTTTGCAGACGGCTCAATCCGGATGTTCGAACCCGTCATAGAGAATAATGTTCCCTTACTTAACAATTCAAAGTCCTTGGTTCGAAGCTTGTTTCATAAAATCTTAATTCTTTGAAACATTTATTCCATAATTTTCCATGAATTTCAACAAATCGGTTAAAATTATATCCTATTCCGCTTACTCTTGTTGAAGAGAACACATTTAATTTAACAAACTAATTTATATGTCTACTCTGAAAAAATGGACTGGGAGAGTTCTATTCCAGTCGGAATAGTATCCATACCGTGGCGCACTCTAAGTTTTAAGCATGTTTTGTTTTTGGAAGTACCTAAATTAAGTACAAAACATTCTAAAATCGAAAAACGACCGTTAATATTATTGTAAAGAGAACAAACGTTCTTTAATCCAGAACATTTTGAACTTACAGTAAAAAGAAAATGGTAAGAAAAGCGCGTTCTCAGTTCAAGTAAAAAATATCTTGGATTGAGTACAAAAAAGACTAGTTCCAAATGTGTGCAACGAACAATGCGAACTAAAGGGTGATTTTTTAGCTATTATCTTTTTGGCAACACTGGTTTAAACAGCTCACGAACGTTTCGTGTTTTGTTTCACTGTCAAACATCTTCAGTTTGGTCTATAATTTAAGGGGCACACCTAGTGTAATGGCCTAAAAAAAAGGTGATTTTTGGGAATTTTTATTAAAAAAAATACTTGATCAATTATTTCAAAATTTTAAGAATATATTTATACATGTTTCAAGAATATACAGTGAAATTTTTGAAGAAAAAAATTAAATATTTTTTAAGTTATAGTCGATCTCCAACGGCGCGAAAAAAAAGGTCCTTCACTGCTGCATTGATTCCGGCCTTCTCCGTGGATGAAATCTAAAAAAAAAAAAAAATAGTCGAATTTTACCCAAAATTTTGGTCGTTTTTGGCCAGCCAAAATTCGATTTTTTGATCAGATCAAAAATCGAAAGGTCATTGTACGGAGAACTATATATAGAACATGTAAAAAAAAATTCGATAGTGATCGGATCATTTGTTTTTGAGTAATCACTGCAGCAAATTCGGAAAATGATGTTTCGAGAAAAACGCGTTTAAAGATAAAATGATCGTCTCTCTAGCTGCCGAGCGGCTGCTCTTTAAATTGCTATAACTCAAAAACTATTTTAGATATCGATTTGAAATTTTAATATGTTATTTTTAAAGGTGTAATCTACCGAAATATGAAAAAAAAGAAAAATCGATTTTTTTGAAATTTCACACTAGGTGTGCCCCTTAACCATGAATCGTCTTACAAACGACCAACGCGCGCTTCTTCCATTTTATGGTCAGTTTAATCGACCCACTGAAGCGGCTATTCGGGCTATTGTGACTAAATTTCGCACCAAATTTACATTGTTGGACATTAAAACACCAACACGCTTACGTAGAGTGCGAACTGAAGAAAATATCGCAGCTGTATCGGCCAGTGATAATGATGACCATCAATTATCGATTCGTCGCCGTTCGCAGCAATTGGGCCTCTGTTACTCAACAACGTGGACAATTTTGCAGAAGGATTTAGGTGTGAAGCCTTTTAAAAGAAAAAGACGGTGCCACATGCCACACAGCACGCGCAACAATGGACTTATTGAGAGGCGAGTTCGGTGAACATTTTATTTCACGTTCGGGACCGGTCAATTGGCCGCCTAGAGTCTGGTCCGTATGTCTGTTTCTATGCTATCTCCTCCGTCAGTTTTAAAGCTATCCTCACCAAAATTTGCGCGAAGTCTTTTGGTACAAATACGCTGCACATTTGTCGGAACCGGCCGGATCGGATGACTATAGCATATAGCTGCCATAGGAACGATCGGTCGAAAAACTAGTCTTAGTGAGAAAAACTTTTTTGTTTTTAATGGAAACGCCTCCAAAGTACGTATTTCTTAGTTTACTATCTTTTCCCATGATTTCACTAAGTTTGGTCAAAATCGGATGACTATAGCACATAGCTGCCATAGGAACGATCGGTCGAAAAACTAGTTCGAGTGAGGAAAACTTTTTTGTTTCTAATGAAAACGTCCTTTTTATTGGCATATTCTTATTTTATATACTTTAACACATTTCTACAAAGTTTTATCAAAATCGGATGACTATAGCATATAGCTGCAGTATGAATGATTGGTCGAAAAGGAAGTTCTAGTGAGAAAAACTTTTTTGTTTTAAATGGGATCGCCAAATTTCGTAATTAACAGTGTATTATGCTTTTCCATGATTTCACAATGTTTGGCCGAAATCAGACATCTATATAGTATAGATCCCATAGAAAAGTTAGGTCCAAAAAGTAGTCTTAGCTAGAAAAACTTTTTTGTTTTCAATGGAAGCTGCAAGGGTATACAAAACTTCGGCCGAGCCGAAGTTAACTTTCCCCTAATTTTTTCTCTTCTGTTTTAACATATAAATTTGTTATTTAGATGTAAATGTAAATAAATTAAAATGAAGAAATTGGTGACAACTCTGGATGATGTCGATATAAAATATTTAAATATAATGCTGAATTTCTCTGCACCCCTCTTCTAAAGCTGTTTAACGTATCCCTTGACCTAGGTGACTTTCTCCTATTGTAGAAAGAATCGTTCCCATTCATAAAAAGAGGTCAAAGTCGGACATTGCTAGTTATTCAGGAATCTGTAAGCTTTCTGCCATACCTTAACTTTTTGAGCACGTAATTACTTCCCAATTACAACATTTTTGCCAACCCATTCTTTGTCCATACCAGCACGATTTTATCCCTCGGCGTTCTGTTCCCACTAGCCTACTTGAGTTATCTTCAATAGTACACCAGGGATTTCTTAATTGAAAACAAACAGATGTCAGGGATTTCTTAATTGAAAACAAACAGATGTCATCAATACCGGTTTCAGCAAAGCCTTTGTTTCAGTTAATCATAACTTACTTCTACATAAACTAAGCTTAATAGGTCTCCCTACCAACTTTCTCGGCTGGGTTAGATCATACCTCACCAATCGGTCCCAGAGGGTGCGTTTTCAGTCTGCTGTCCCTTGTTATTTAACCTGTTCATCAACGATATTCCTCAAGTGCTTTCGTTTTCAACTTCCCTTATGTACGCTGACGATCTCAAGCTATGTGCTTCATTCAACGATTCTGTTTCTCCACTTCTCCACTATAACAAAGTGATCTAAATTCTCTGAGTGCCTGGGGACTACTGAATCGCCTCCCCCTTAATATAGTATTTCCAAGTGTAATATTATGACCTTTCATAGAACCAAGCCGTATACGAAAACACCATTAATAGGGACCAATCGCAGTGCTTTGCAGAATGGAAAAATTTTAGGCTAAGTATGTTTTGCGATATAGGACATAGTGATGGAGAAGAACCAGACTGTACTAAAGAGTTGATGAAGCAGCGGAATTCTTTAGGAGCGGCGGGCGAAACTGTATTTTATATAAGCTAACTTCAACCTGGGACAAAGCAATTATTTTACAGATGACTTTTAGTGGTGCTATAAAAGTATTTTTCAAGCAAGATCCGAAAGCGCACAAATACCCCACACGGGGTGCCAACAGAGGAACAAGAGCCCAACGGGAGAACCCGACAATATTTCGGGAAGTCCATAAAAACAGTCGACTACGAGAAAGAGGAGCAAAAGACATTGTGTTTTTAAAAAAAATATAAGTTTAGCTCAAAGTTAAAAATTAATATATAGAGTGCAAACTAAGAACATTGAAATATTAACACGAGTACCCCATACAGGCATAACCCATCTGAAAATGCAGCCTTGTAACCGCGGAAGATGTCATCCTTTTGCACCCCGATCGGCACAGCACTACAAGAAGGAGATCCAACTATAAGTATGGACTGGAACAAATAGCCATATATCAGGAGGCAACGCTAAAAACCAGTATTGAGCGGAGACTTTAAATAGATGATTTGGGTATTCTTTTGAGAACCCAAAAAGTATTAGCTTTATGTTTATAAATTATATTTTAAAAATTAATAACTTTAACAGCCACATTTCAGTGATGTGCAATAAGGCTTAAAAATTTACAAAATTTGGGTATTCTGTATTTTATCAAGAGATGGTCCAAAGCATTTAATGATCCCTACACTACCAAACATCTTTACATATCGCTGGTCCAACCAAATGTGGAATATTGCTCCAGTCTTTGGTCTCCGCAATATCTGACATACCAAGATCAAATTGAATCAGTTCAGAAGCAGTTTCTGATTTTTGCCTTCGTTATCTAAGCTGGGACACGAACAGGCATTTAGCTCCATACGAGCAAAGACTATGATTAATAGACCTTCCTTCACTCAAAATCCCGGTGAATTTGTCATGCGGTCAGTTTTGTCCACAAGCTCTTGGCGGGGGAGATTGACTCCATGGTTCTTTTGAGCCTTATTAAATTGACAGTACCACCCAGATTAACTCTCCACTATACTCCAATCTACCTCCCGCCTCGCCTAACCAACTATGCTCATCGAGACCCCCTCCTTTGCTTATGTCTTGCTTATAATGAGTACCATCACCTGTTTTCTATAGATGACTCTACTTTAAATGTAAAAAACGCCTTAATGTCATTTCTTAACTTAAAAATCTCCAGATAACGTACACTCAGACCACCTTTGCTGTGAGTTGTACCATTGCTGGCTTCGGCCAATAAATTAGTCCCACCGGGTCGGAGATCGTTAATTCTGGATTCTCATTCAACATTTTGCAATTTTCATTATATTCTGTTTGACTTCACAATATATAAACATATGCACAGGCCAAGTAATCAGTCGATATAAATGGTTTCGAAAACGTTAACAAATTCGTCGGAATCGATTGGTTTTTACTTTTTGAAAACTTTCGGAACTCGGAACAGGCCAGATAGTCATGTTTACTTTGAGTTTGTCTCTCTCTTGGTATATTTTGTGAGCGAAATAAAGTCAGTGCTTTGCTTGGCTCAATATTTCAAAAGTATTGACTGGCTCTTTATATCGCAACACATGTTCTTGCCACAAATTGGAAAACACTATAAATAGAGAAAAGAAAAGCGTTTTATGCTTCCGGCTTATCGCTTAAATTGAAATTTAGACAAGTGGCAAGCGGAAAGAACACGTGCCTCTCTCGATACAGTGTAGCTCTTTCCAGCAAATCAAGTGCGTTTCAAGAGGAGGCAACAAAAAACCTTCTTGATAGACCCTTTCAAATACTGAGTAAAGTGTTATTCCAAACTTAAAAGCGGAAATGCCACAGATATACATTAATCAATGAAAGGAATTGGAGTACCAAACAGTTTCTCTGTTGTTAAACGTAGCCCACCAACCAAAGCGAATGCCACTCCAAGTACCAAGTCCTGGCGGCCAGTTTCAAAGTGAAAGTATTCGATTTCCCAAAGAGCTCGTTAAAATATTGATGGCCCCTTTGGAGGAGGACGCTGGACAGGCCGACAAAGGGCAACACACTTGAGTGTAAGTATGGAGGCCATAACAAGGAGAAAGTCCAAGGAGACAGTTTACTGAACTAATTAACAAGCGAAATTGTTTATTTTTACAAGTGCCAAGTGGGCACTTGAAGGAGGCACAGCCCGAAAACGAGAATCTATAAATTAGAAGGGCAGCGGCTGCTTTTGTTTTCACAACTTGTGTGCAAGTGTGTGCCCTAAGGCTTTTGACATTTTGGTGACATACGCGACTGCCACTGACGCAGACACATATACACACACTTAGCCAAGGATCCTGGGAAGGAAATACTTGGGCGAACACACACGAAGCATTCTCCGCCCTTGGTGAAAGTGTCAAAATGTCTGCTCTCTTTTCATGTTAAAGTGTCAAATTACAAAAATCACAGGGCACAGGATAAGCAGGATTAGTGTGCTTGTTAGTCGCTGTTGCTCCTTGTTAAAATCTCACCATCTAATTGGAGGCCTTTGACGTGTAATGAATTTGATGAACTGTCACTTGCCATTTTCTTGCATTTTTTTTAGTCATTTTTTTCCCCTTGGGTTAATTGGCACTGACAAAGGTCTTGACTTGCTTCTGATGTGGAAAATGGCAATTTGTTGACATTGCTAAATCTATGAGGGGTGTTGCCACTTGCAAAAGCAAGTCGAAATAAAAAAAAACAAATAATTATACAAAATTATAGCACAGAATGCAAGCGAAGGGGCGTCGCTCTATTTGCATGTCCGGAATGGTTCGAATGGAGCTCCGAAGGGTCGCCACACACATGCACGTACATATTTGTGTTGCCATTGCGAACGAAAAGTGGGTAGCACAGCAATTGTTAATGTGCCGCAATCAGCATTTACTTTTGTTCGCAATTAGAGGCAAAAATTATTGTAACTAGGCCAAGTTACGTGTAATAACTGCGAAAGTGTGTGACTAGAACTTGTTAATATTTATATAGAAATTTACTTACTAAAATTATGTAAGTCATTGCCTGGAGATCGATTCGAATGTTAATTGTTACCAATTATTTCGATAGCAAACGATATAATCAGGCATGGCTAATAAAACACGACCAGTTGCAGTAAAGCTCAAATTAAATCAGAGATTAGCACTTTTTAATGGTATAAGTTAAGCTACAATTGAGAAAGTGTGATTGAAATTGCTTGCACACTCCGCGAATTAGTTCCCCTTTATCATTAATCCTTCTTAACGTGTTGTTAAACTGATCGCAAGCTAAATTGTAATTAGATATACGATTATGTGAAAAGCGATCTCTCATTGTGTAGACCTCTTTTAGATCTGTTAGTTCATACAGATAAACGGACCCAGTGGATATTTACATGGTAAATACTAGACTAAGAAGAAGCGCCTAATGAAAAATTTTCTGAAACCCCCCATTTAAAAAATTTTTCAAAATATGATTCTTCTTTTTATTCAGGCACTCTATGGCTACAAATCGTAGAACATCTTATTCGAAATGCCCGCCTTGTGCCTTCCAGTAACGCCGAAGTTACTTTGGCCACTCATCGATCGCAGTGCACAACTCATGCATTGGGAAATGGTCCATTTGCTCGGACAAGGGCGCGCTACAAAGACTCAATATTTGGGTGTCGAGGAGAGTAAGCCATAGCCTCGAGAACGGACCACAGTTTGTAGTTCAATGGATTCAGGTCTGGGCTACCAGCAGGCAGTTCGGTACATGGTTTTTTAGAAATGTTTGAGTCGTTTTTGTCTTGTGAACTGGAGCCTACCTTTTCCAAATCATCAGATTCATACACTTTTGACGAAGTTTTTACTCCTTTTTCACAAAATTGGAGTTTGGTGACGCCATCTCTGGCGACTCCCCACCAAACCATCACATCAGCCGGATGGTGAACTCGTGGAATGATTTCGGACGCTTGTTATGATGACACAGCATACACTTATCGTTCTTTTTGTTGAACGATTCCTCTATGGGGAAAATTAGTCTGTGAGCATTGTTCGCGCACTGGCGAAGCAATGCTTTCGATTTTGTTTTGCGCTTTTAGTTGCAATGCTGTTGTGAGCAAGTGGCCGGTGTGTCTCTTGAATGCACTGAGTCCCAAGTCACGATTTATGATGCGTGACATGCTGTCCTTGCTGATATTCATCTCACAAGACATGATTATCAGCTTGCGCGGTGGATTTCGATGAATTCAATCTTGCACGGCTTTAATGGCTCGTGGCGTTTGCACAGTGCGCGGTCTTTTACTCCATCAGTATTCTCAAATAACTTCACGTTTTCGGGTGATTTCCAGTGGGCGCAACAAGATTTCACCTTTTTCGTAGCCGCATTTATGCAGTCCAATTACTATCGGCGGTGTCCCAGAAATCTCTTCTAACCAAATTCCAACCCAAAGCCAATTCTCGGTGTCCAAGAAATCTCTTTCGGTTGGTTGCAAAACTCTCGAATTTTGTTAGGAGATTTTGGCAAACCAACCAATGCACAAACCAGCCAATACACTAACCAACCAATAGCGACTTCACGAACCCACGCAATATATCACTATTTTTGTAGTAGGACCATAATCTTATACACGCACCTTTCGAACTAGACTTTCGAAGAAAACGAAATCTGTAGAAGTTCTGGGACACCGACGGATTTCTCTAGCGATTTGCAAGTCAACCGAAGCCAAAATCTCTAGAGATTTCCTGAATACCCCCGGGTAACACGATTTTCGAAAGATCCCCATTCCATTCCATACTTTTGATGCAGTAATATACAGAGCTCGTAAATAGCAATTGAACATTTTTGCCTTTGCGGTCTGCTCAATAACAAAACCGAAAAAAATCCATGCACGCTGGCTCTCGCTCTGAGCAGAACACTTCGTTTCTCCTTGTTTTTGTTTTCAGTTGACTGTATTCAGTTGAGCTTTTCTTGTTTTGCTCATTCAATAACAATTTATAGACAGCGATCCGGCTCGCACATTAAGAGTCAGAAGATGAGCAAAAAGGGGAACGACTCACCTCAATGGGTTTTTTTTCTTTAATTTGTTTTGTGTGTGTGTGGGGGCTTGTGTGAGTCGCAAGCCCAAACAGACACCTCACTCACACATACACACACATAAACGCAAATGACTTTTATCTTCTTCGCTCGCGACGATTTGCTCAGTGAATGAGCAGAGAAAAATGTAAACAAATCCATTGGGTGTTCGTTGAGCACTGAGCGATTCGTTCATGAGCCGATGTGAACGGTTCATCTCTGACTTTTTGCTCAAAGGGTCCGTAAATAACTGTTATTTTTGGACAACGAAAAACGGTCAATTGTTATTTGCTAGCTCTGGTAATATAACATAAATGTCAAGTTGGAGTGGATGCGTTCAACGGTTCTCGGGAACAAGTGAGTTCAATACATGAACCAAAACAATTGCGACTACTAGGTATCTTCTCGGCTATATTCTTTATAGGGTGGAAGATTCTGTTTAATACAGAGAGAAAACAAAATTAGTAGAAAGGACAATCCGAAAAGAAACGTAGTTCACCCTGCTAAACATCAAACGAAAATTATTGAAATCAGAAAACTACACGAACATGTAGAAATAAAAAAGCAAACGAGGCATGCAGTAAAGTTAAATGAACAAATGGAATGGGACCATGTCTAGAGGAAATCAGCGTTTTTTCAAAGTATTTCTACATTTTTCATTGAACAATCTGAATAACGCACGGAAATGTAGGCTTTCTACATTAACGTTCAGATATTGAAAACCTACATGCGCGTGTGGAAATTCTAAACCAAAAATTAAGCTCAAAATCAATAAGGAAAAGTTATATTTTTCAATTAGAAAATTGTTTTCCACACGTGACAAGTAGGTTTTCTAAACAAACGTTAAGTATTTCAATTGCTGAATGCTAAATTTAGAAAATCTACACGAATCGTGAAGCTCATCGTCGCTTCCCTTTATAACTGTGATTTGCGGCATTGCCGCGCGAGTGGTTAATAGTCGCATCGGCTAAGATGTCGGCAATTGTTTATAAAATGCTGAGACAAGGTAAGTAAGTTGAGAGTTCAAATCCCAGACAAGGTAAGTGAAAAAAAATTAAGTTGAACGTTTTTCAGAAGGAAGACCTTGCCTTCTTTGTGCTCCTTTCTCCCATACTTCCCCACATTACAACCTCCCCACATTCCTTTGTGTAAATAGCATTTTTTTTGCTCTTAACATGGTCTGGGCCCTAAGCGTGGCGTGTTAAAAAGCTTCTTGCCGCGTATAGAAATGAGAAAGCTAAACGTGGCATGTCGAAAAGCTACAAAAACGAAGTGGGTGAGAAATTTCTGTGAAACGTGTAGAAAAACTAAATTTTCGTGAAGTTTTTACATATTTTTTTCTCTGCTTATCAGCTGCACTCCCTGAAGACGGATCCCGACGAGGTTCGAAATATATCGGAGGAAAGAAAAATGTGAAACTGTGTTTTTTTTTTTAATAAATTAGCACAATAAAAACACCTGACCTCGAGCCGGCTAAAACAACAAGTTTCATATTACGAGTAATAATATGAACAAGCTTTTCATAACACGAGTCAAAATAAGCCTTTTCCACACTCTACTCTTGTTTACTCGTACGCGCAACAGAATTTACTCGTACGTACTCTGCTGGTGGACGGCGAGCTTCGACAAGCCTCTTTTGTAATTGTTGTTGTCTTTTGAAAACATCAAACAACAACATGCCATAAAAGGAAAGAGAAAGCCTATGCAAAATTCAAATGCAAAAAATAGGCCATCATGCTATCTCTTTTGCGCTCACAAATTGTTGTTTTTTGTGTGCTTGTGACGATTGTGTACAAGCGTTGGATCGTAACGATCGCCGTCTTGACTGGCAACTCCGGTGTTCGCGCCGAGCTGAGTATTTGTACCGAACGAACTTTACTCATGACGGCTCGCATCAGAGCTTCGATTTTGTAGCAAGGGGCTTTGCGTCGACTCGCGGCCGAAGAACTGAGTCAACTTGAGTATGAGTAAGGGCAATACTTGAGTCAGACAAGCCTTGAGCGCTGAGCGATTGTACTCCTGGCGGCTCGTTGCAGTTCTCTGGTGTGTAGATTAGTTGGCTTAGAATTTATACCGTTTTGTACCAAAAATTTCAAGTATGGCTTGCTCTTAAATGTACTTAAAATAAGTACTAAACATTCTAAAATCGAAAAACGACCGTCAACATGGTTTATATAAGAATCATCGTTCCTAAATCAAGAATTTTTTGTCCTTATATAAGCCGAAAAACTTAAAAAAGCGCCTTCTTAATTCAAGTACAAAATTTAAAGTCGGGGGGGAGGTATTAAAAAAACCAAACAATCCACCCCCAAAAATGTGCAACGGAAAATTTTCGCCATTTTTTTAACGAGTCTGGGCTTAAAATTCCCAATTGGTTGAAGCTCTGTTCATATGAAGCAGGGGAAGCCAAAAATCGCAATCACATATTGGCATTGGTGTGAGTGCGCAGCACCAGACACAAAGTTGAGAGCAGCACAAAAACTGATTCAATTTGCTCTGTAGCAGTAGCAACGATGCGCCGAATACGCAGAGCAGCAGCACGACGAGCTTTTACAGTGTGTGTGTCGACTGCGCTGCTCTTGAGAGTTTGCCTATACCCAGTAGATAGCGACGCGCCGGTATCTGATATAGGGTTATGGAAAATTTCTGAACTACACTAAAACCATCTAGGTCTTTGGATTAATTTTTAAATCCCCTTGGATCTTTCCAGCCTACTTTGATTTAATATAGAGACCTCATTTCGAGAACAAATTGTGAATAGCTTTAGAATTTAATGGGCTTAAGCCAAGAACATTTTGTATTTGTTTAATTTAATATTATTTTGTTTCAAAAATGCTTTTAAAATTTATTAGACTTCAATATAGAACATGTTGTATTCAAATGTATTAAGAGTTAATCGAGTTTGGCTTTAGACTATTACAACCTAAATGTATGATTAAATAGATTTAGATTTTAGCTTAGTGCGAAACGTACTTAATATATCCCGAAACAGAGTTTTTTATTTGCATCTAGTAATTTCGTACATACCATTCTATTGACACAGTGTGTACTTATTTTAAGTACTCAGTTCATGATTTATGCCAGAGTGTGCCCAAGTCGTACAAAAATCTGTGTTTTGCTCTGTGTGAGGTGTTCTGTTATCATCTTTAGAAGTTAAAGTACTCAGAAGAGGTTGCACCCGACGAAAACTTTTCTTCTGAGAAAGAGGCATACCCAGCACGAGCCAAATACTTGGCGAAGTCCTGCCGTACCGCTTTTCAGAATGAAAAGTTTGTCTCACTCGCATTCCGCACACAAAAGCAAGCATGTCGAAGTCCGTTTCCCGCTTAGGTGCATACATACACCTTCTTACATCCCAGTTACCTTGCATGCGATCAAATGATTCAACTTGTCTGATATGTCCACCCTTTTACACTACTCTCTATCTCCCAATCTTTCTCTCGCTGTTGGTGCCGCATTGTCTAGGCAGACAAAGATTTGCCAATCATTTCTCATCTTTTATGATGAGTTTTTCCTTCACACATTTTCGTTATGTCCTGTGGCCTGTGACCTTTAATACGATGTGTGTAAATTCTGGTTTCCTTTTTGTGGTCAGGCAACAAATATTTACCAAATATTTTCCATTATACACAAATTTGTTTGTCCAGAGAACGCCCACCAAAAACACCAGAAAACCAGTTGGGCCGAAAAATTTTGTTGGAATTTATTAATGAAACTCATTGCGATGTGCCCTGGGGACCCGATCTCGTCGGAGTGCATCTTCAAACCAAAGCCGACGCTTTGATAAATGTCGGCTGCCTGCCAGGGAATTGGCTACCGGGGATGCTTTTTAGGTGTTTTGTATTTATTCCCTTAGCCCGGTAGCAATTCCGCTAAAAGTCATTTGTTTATGCAAAAAAACGGAGAGATAGACAAAGAGAGGGAGAGCCCTTCTACACAGACCACAAGGAATTGTTTGAATTTCTGGGAATTCCTTTGGCAGTCGCATAAATCTTTGCCAACTTGCCAGAGTCATGCTCCTGGGCCTCTCACTGGGTCTGTGTGTGTGTGTAACAATTGTCACACCTTTCGGCGGCCACTCAGCAGTCAGGCACTCTGTCTCTGTGTGTAATTTGACTCATTAACAATCCGCATTCGAATCCAAATCCGAGTCTCAATCTCTGAGTCTGCGTGTGGCTGGGCGAAGGGTTGTTGTCCCTGTCTATGCCTCCACATGCCACATAAATCACAACTTAAACGATGCGTAATTTTGTTAAATAACTTGAGGCGCTCTCAAATTTATTTATTTATGTTTTTCCTTTTCTGCCGCTGCGATTTTCAAATTTATGTCATTGTCGGGCAACGCCTTTAACCCAACTCTGGCTCTCGTTTTTTGTGGTTTCCACTTTGGGTTAAATGCAATTGGACTCCACGCTTAATCTTGCTTCGATAACCACCGCGTCAAGCGCCACGCCCATTTTATGCACCTTAACACTAAATTTACATATCCATTGCCATCTGTCGGTCGGTCGGCCGCTCATTTTATAGGCCAATTACAGACGCGATTTCACATCGCAAATCGGTTTTGTTTTGTTCAAGTTTGAGGATTCTTTTTTTTTTTTTTTTTTGGAGCTCGAGCAGCTGCAAAAGTTTCTTATGGCCTTGCCAGGGATTGGTGCATCATTCTGCTGAAGATTACTGCCCCATAATTATACACAGGCGCATAAAATGAGGGCAGTTTTATTCATGGTATTAAAATTACATTGTTGCACAATTATTAATACCCAATGAAGATGAAAATTATCTTGTAAAGAGAAATTTGAACAAAAGTATATTGAAATATGAAGTATACATAAAATCAAATGGTTACGGGTGGTGTTATATGATGACGTTGCCTTAGATTCAAGTAATGAAGTAAAACTGGGAACCGTGAGCTGTTTTTGAATAATTTGAAGCAGACTAGTCCGGAATTGTCAATTGCTGTTTTATAACGCTTCCGTCTGAAATTCATGGGATATTCCTTAATTTGTTCTAAATAATGTTCCGAACCTTTAGCCAAAATACACAATCGAATTGAGCAGAGTAAACGCTGCAAAAACATAACAACTTATAAAAGCTGAAGCGGAGAAGTTTACCATTGGAGATATCAGACAAGCATACCTCGAAAAAAACTGTTAACCATTTTTTCAATGCGACCCGCCTCAGTGAAAAACAGAAACAAACGCAGCACAAGCGGTCTCTCTCTGAGCGGAACACTTTTTCTCACACGTCATGTGTTTTCTGTTACGTATATTCGGTTGAGCAAAACAAACGAGTCGGTCATCCGACAACCTCCGACAGCAACTATTTTGAGCAAGCGCTCACTAAACAACTGTCTTCAAATGAGCAGAACACAATAAGTGTCAGCGAAAAGTGTTTTTTGTTTTGTTTTTGTTTTGAGCGTTTGGTAGGCTGTATGTACGTGTGTCGCTCGTTATACGAAGACACACACGAGCGCAACACACAACCACATTTGCATACGCAAAAAACACTTTGGAAGTATGCTCTCGGCAAAAGTGTCAGTGAAAGACAGGAGAGAAACAGGAACGAAAGCGCAACAGAATTGGGTAAAAACAGAACTGAAACTGTCTTTCGCTTGCTGTGTTTCGTTGTGTCTGTAACCTAACTGTTTTTTGTTGACACGCTAAAAGTGTGGAGAGTTTTTTGCGAACTCTGCAGACAAGTTTAATAGTCAACCTGAGAAGCACAATCTGACAATCTATCGGAGTTCTCTAATGAGATTTTTGATGGCATACTCACAGTCAACTGAGAAATATTTCACCCATCTCATATGAAATCTCGACAAGAGAAGACTCGGGGGCAGTCGTCTCTCCTTAGCGTGAAGGTGACATTGGCTCACTTCGCTTGATTTATTCCCTTGACCATTCGCCTTGACCATCTTCAAAAACGGTACATGTACTGCTGTAGTATGTCCGTGGCGCTGTAGACACAGGGATGTCTGGCCAAGATGGCTGTGTCGTCGGCGAAAGTGGCAAGGAAAAGGTCCTGTGCTTCATTCCTGGGAATGTTACTTCCTGTGGGCATGTCCATGGTCGAAAGTGTATACAGCGTGGGGCGAAGGACGCTACCCTGTGGCACTTCTGCTGGCACTTGTGCTCGATTCAGCTCCGTCAAGAACGACGGAAAATGTCCTGTCGGTAAGGAAACTGCGCACCAGGTCAAAGAGCTCTGGTGGAAGGAGGCTCTTTATATTGCACAGCAAACCACCGTGCCAAACTCGATCTAAAGATTGCTTAACATCAACGAATACTGCCACGACGTACTTCTTTGCATGGAACCCTTCCAGGATAAAGTTAGTTACCTTGTTTAACTGCTCTGGATTATCAAAACCAAATTGAAATGGCGGAATCAGATGGATGAGCTCATTCAACGCTAGTATCCTACACAGCAAGCACCTTTCAAATATTTCCGACACCGACGAAAGCAAGCTAATTGGCCGGTATGATTCGACCTCTGAAGGACTCATCCAGGCTTTGTGGATCATTACGATCTGGGCCTTTTTCCAAGCATTCGGAATGAACCCCAGTCGCAACACTGAGTTGAAAGCAAGACTAGGAACAGTATGGCTTTGTCAGGAAGTGCCTTCCTGAAAAAGAGGATTCGAGCAGGAGTACCTCAAGGTAGCGTTCTGGGACCATCACTCTTCAGCCGACATGCCTACTGCTTTGGGCATTCCAACTGAGGAGCCGCAGGACCTTCTAATCGCCACCTTCGCCGACGACACGGCGATCATGGCGCGTGACAGATGCGTATACTCGGCAACAGACGCGTTGCCAGATTATTTCAAAAGGTTTGAGAACTGGGCCTGTCGTTGGAACATCTCCATCAACCCTGAAAAGTGCATATCTGTCACCCATACGCTCAGAAGAGACAGTAGCCCTGGCGTCTTCCTGCATGGAGATGTCCTCCCTCACAAATTGGCCCACAAGTATCTTGGAGTGACACTTGACAAGAGGCTTACCTTTAAACAACATGCCGCAAGGCGAAGGCACCGATCTGAAGGTACGGCGTTCAGGTGTATGGCATCGCCGCGAAGACCCACCTGAACAAAATCATGGTCTTCCAGGCCAACTTCCTGAGGAGGATTACTGGAGTCGAGCCAAGCAGCGAGGTACTTGGATAAGGTCGCCGCCCACCCAAACAACCTCGCCAGGCGCTTAATCCGATCGCGTAGGATCAACGGGACCAGGGCAAGACACAGGCTCCTAAGGATCCACCCAGGTGAGGATTTAGTCCAAACTTAGGCAACAAATTGGCTGCACACAACCTGATTGAGACTCCAACTTACCGGCTAGTAAAGTAAAATGGTTTGTCTAGTTGACACAGCCCCAAGGTTTGTCACGTTGACACAGCCCCAAAGGGCCAAAGCCGAGCTTCTCTCAATCTCTTGGCTAGTGCGCTTCTAATTTTCACACAAGAGAAAGGAACCTACAGTTTAACGCCGAATCCGAACGGCAGTTTGAGAAGCTTTTTCGTGGCTTGTTACTTCAAAGCAGGCGCCAACAACTGGTGAAGGTGACCGGGTGTGCAGATTTTTAAGAAAAAAACTTTTCATTAGAGGTTCCGAGGCGGGATCGAGCCCACGACCTCTTCGCACGACCTCTAATCCATCATTTAAGGACACGAAAAATCAAATATTGAGTTTTTAAATTTTGTTTTTGGATATTATCGGTTCAAGTTTAGGTTCTGGAAGTTCACGGTCCGGTTCGTAGCACCCAAGAAACCCGAAGCGAAACGGTCCTCTGGGGTTCGGTTCAGGAACGGTTTGCACTCTTTATTTTTACGGTTCAATTTTGCACACCTTAATGCTTGCTGACTCCCACAGATTCTTACTACGAAAGAAAGGAAGTATAAAAGCTAGTTTAAAGCTGTGTATTATTTGAAGAAATAACAAATATGACATGACATATGATATGACAATTGATCACTGGTGCGATATAAGCTTTAAAATATAACCACATATCTCACATCCAGACAATCTTGTCTATAGCAAGGGGAAAACATACTGTGATAAAAAAATATAGTGAGCAGAGCGGTTCTTCTTTACTTTTATATTGATCGTTGCACTCTTCGTAAGAAATAAAGAATACAAAAATATCTTAGGATATGCTCACACATCGACAAAAAATCAAATTTACACCTCAAAAGGTATTCTCTGCAGCAAAAGAAAAAAATATGATCTCTTAAAGTCAATTCCCTGCCTGTCAGAAACAGCACAACAACAAAAAAAATCCTGGCCACAACCCCAAAAGCCACACACAAGCAACCTAATTATGATTGATGTGCCACATAACCCAACCAAGTTTTTGGCCATTACTTGAGTGCCTGCTGCTCATTAAAACCACATCAAATGTGAACAATTCATGGAGGCGAGTAGACCGCGCGGAGCAAGGATCCTATTCCTTTAGCTCGAATGCAAATCAAATATGAAATTTTAATATTTTGTTGGCACAACACAACAAATTTCAATATAATGCCCAGGGACGCACACAGAGCGTGGAAAATGATCTATTGCCGAGTCGGAGACAAGGACAAGGCCTGATCTTTGCTTGGGCAGATGCTGCAGCATCGTCCTCGTCGTCGTCTTCAATTTGAATTCAATTTAGGGCAGCGTTTCGGTTCGGCTTGACTTGTCTTGTGCCCGGTGACAAAGAACGGAAAGGAGGCCTTGGATTTGTTTGCTTTTGTACAATTTATGACAAAAGGACATGTGCAACATGGCAGGCTGCCCTTTTTTTCTGGTTGTGATCCTGGTGGCCACCATTTTGTTTGGTTTCACCATTAATCAAATGCCTGCACGTGTGCCAGGGCGCTAAGAAGTCAATTTATATCGCAAGAGTCCGCCCAGAGTAATTAGATCCTACAGGACAACCTCAATTATATTGTGCAATGAATGAAAGTGAGATTGCGGCAAGTGAGTGCCGCAAAGGATCACAGAAGTATTTGCCATTTTAATTGCGTTTCCTACTTTCACACTCTCCGGCTACCGCCTACACACCTGCACCAGAGTCCACCAGAGGTCTATGCCGAAAAGTGAACTCAGCTGGTGGTCCCCGGATAATTGCAAACTCTGGGGCGTGGCAAACCCTGGCCAAGGTGGGTGTTGCGCCTTTAGCGGCTTAAAGTTGTTCTGAACAAATAACTTAAACGTTGGCGGTTGAGATAAAAAAAAATGTAATTCCATCTTCGAAGTTGTGGTAGTAATTGACACCTTCTAGCAACCGCACTGAGGACGGTTCTTGTCCAACGAAAATGGGACACTAGGGATATGCGGCATGTTTGTAATTTAACGAGGAATTAGCTAAAATTATATAGAAATGCGACTTCAAATATGCCGATCCAAAAATTAAAAGCTGTTCTTCAATTTTAGATGTACGTAACAGTTAGAAGGAAGCATCTCCGACCTTATAAAGCATATATATTCTTGATCAGCATCAACAGCCTAGTCGATATAGCCATGTCTGTCTGTCTGTCAGTATGAACACACAAATCTCACAGCTGGTAAGAGTCAGTGGTTAGACAAGTATGTGACAGAAACTTTTTATACTTGCAAGCACACAGAAAAAAGTCTTGGACTCAATGAGCTTCGGTCAAAAACTAATCAGCCGGATTTTCCACTAAGAACAATTTCTACTTCGAACTTTTTTGAGAACGCAAAATCTTGATGTGAGTTGATATGTTCCGTTTGAGAACATTTTAAAATTAAAAAAAATAAGGTCCACCACGGTCCGCAGTTCAGACAAGTCCTGTCCACACGTAGTCCGTGCATCAGTAGTCGGTCCCTGTCCGGCTAACCGCCGGTTCTTTTTTTAAAGTTTTGTCGGACCCACTGGTGAGCCCAAGACCTTTAGTCGCGCAACACGCGGCCGTCGGAGCCTATATACTTTCGGTGGGGTGGTTGGGTGAGCTGATGTGCTCTTTCAAGAACATCGGAACATTGTGCTCAAATATTTGGAGAACATTCTGTTCACATTTTGAGATGAAGAAATCTTATTTTCTGCCACGTTTTTCCCTGGCACATCAAATTAATTTTTAATTTTTGTCACGCCCTTGAATCCGCCATCATTTCTCCGACAGTTTTAAAGATTAAAGGTTCGTACCTTTCGGACATATTTAGAAATCAGAACTATTTTTCGATCCGCCAAAGAATTGGTAAAAATCGGTTAAACGATATTCATGTAATGAGCTGCTTTCAGCTGCTACTGCAGCATCAACATTTTTGCTTGGTACTGAGTATATTATACTAAGAATATTATATTCCGGCTTGACCGACTTTCTTACTTGTTATACACTTGAAAAGTTTTATTAATATTGGATGGAGCATGGGCTGTACCAAGGTTCGAACCCAAACATTCGTCCAAACTCCTTGAATGTCAAATTATCGAATCTTAACCATTGGTAAATTTCAGTTTGAATCCGTGAAAAGTTGACGTGTTTGCAGCCCTTGTAAATGTTTTTGCTGTCCGAGGAAAACGATAGAGATTAGAGAATGCCAAATGAAGTGTGAAGAATCGTACTTCATACAATGGCGAGTAAACACAAATAAGAATTAACATTAGTAAAAACTTTTCAGCCAATCAAGTGGTGTATCGTTCCAGATCTATTGCATAATCGCAATTATCTTAGCTAAAGGTTGTTCATGGTAATTATATTGATAAATACTTAAGAAACTTATTACACAGTTCAACAAAGATTGGGCACATGCGGGCCGGAGTCACTCTCCCGCTCGGCTCAGGTGAACTATTTCCGAGCACGTAGTTTTAAGAAATCAATGGTCAAAGTTGTTAAAAGTGCCTAAGATACTTTTTAAAAAATGATTAAAGAGCCATCTCAAACGGAATGATGCCCGTGAAAATTTAGATGCATAAAGTGATCTTAACTCTATGAAGGGCAATTAACCAAATCACTGGTTGTTGGGCAAGAAACCGTAAATAAATTAAAAGTAGGGGAAAGTAAACTTTGGCTCGGCCGAAGTATTGTATACCCTTGCAGCCTCCCTTGAAACTGAATTGTTAAATATTGCCGTTTCCGAATACTGTTTATATTATTCGGATTAATAACTTAAGATTTTAATTTACATACATTCAAGTGATTTGATACAATCGAGTCTTAAAAATATGGGAAAGTTATCACAATTGCAGCTTCCATTGAAAACAAAAAAGACTTTCTAACTAAGACTACTTTTCGGACCTTACTATTCGAAGGAAGCTATACCATATAGATGTCCGATTTCTACCAAGCTTAATGGAATCATGGAAAAGCATAACAAACTAAAAATTACGAAATTTGAAGGCGAATCAATTTAAAAAAAAAAGTTTTTCTCACTAGAACTTCTTTTTCGACAGATCATTCGAACTGCAGCTATATGCTAAGTCATTCGATTTTGACAAAACTTTGTAGAATTGTGTAACAGTATATAAGATAAGTATATGCCAATGATAAAGACATTTCCATAGAAAACGAACAAGTTTTTCGCACTATAACTAGTTTTTCGACCGATCGTTCCTATGGCTATATGCTATACTCATCAGATTTTGAAAAAACTATGTAGAATTGTGTGAAAGCAAACCAAATTAATAAATGCCAGTTTTAAGGACATTTCCTTTGAAAAGAAAAAAGTTTTTTAACAAATACTACTTTTCAGACTCTACTTTTCTATGACAGCTCTACTATATATTCGGCCAAACTTGGTGGAATCATAGAAAAGAATATCAAACTAAGAAATACAAAGTCTGGAGGCGTTGTCATTGAAAACAAAAAAGGTTTTTCTCACTAAGACTAGTTTTTCGACCGATCGTTCCTAAGACAGCTATATGCTATAGTCATCCGATGCGGCCGGTTCCGACAAATGTGCAATGTATTTGTACCAAAAGACTTCGTGCAAAGTTTGGTGAAGATAGCTTTAAAACTGACGGAGGAGATAGTATAGAAACAGACATACGGACGGTCAGACGGACGGACAGACGGACAAGGCTAAACCAACTCAGCTCGTCGTGCTGATCAAGAATTATATACTTTATGTGGCCGGAGATGCTTCCTTCTGTGCGTTACAGAAACAATCCGTTAAATGATCACTCTGCTCTCTCCAACTTGCTGGGACAATGAAGGGCATCCTTATCTTCTTTTCTGTAATGGAAAGCTGAAGTTTTCGGCGGCA
Organism: Lordiphosa collinella; assembly: GCA_018904265.1. NCBI lineage: Eukaryota > Metazoa > Arthropoda > Insecta > Diptera > Drosophilidae > Lordiphosa > Lordiphosa collinella. Next base: position 163,588 of record JAEIFV010000645.1, on the reverse strand, counting down.
CCTAGTACAAATTGAATGTGGTGCCCACGATTTGTCCAAATTGACCATTTGCCTCCCAAAGACCTCCGCGTAAGCCATTTGAACAGAATGTGTAACGGTCTCTCGCTGACTCTTTGGCGAGTATCTTGCGCAAACGTAACAAGCGGAGTATAATTCGTATGAAGCTGGCATGTATTAGGGGGTTGTTTATATTGTTCCTTGCGATAATTTAGCTGAAGAAAGGTTTTCTTAATTACCAGTAATTTAGCCGTTTCTGGCAAAATATATGGAAAAACGTAAGTTTTGTCGATATTTTTCAAGTTTTGAAGCACTAGATATAATTTTTTTGGGCTAGTCAGCTCAGAACTTTTTTCCGCTTGTTTATATCTATAACTTTGCCATAGTTATGAAAACAAAATGCCAAACGGCTTATGATATATGGACTTCATAAAAGGGTCCATTTTTCAAAATTTCAGGTTTGGGTGAAAATATGGTGGGTATCAAAAAAGTACCTTTACGATGAGATGAGGCCAAGTTCTTTATGGTTTTTCTTTACTTTTTGTATGTTCTTAAAAAATATCCGGGCCCGAAGGCGTAACCAGAAAATGACCTTAAAAAAGATGCTTACTGTTATATCTGTCCTCAGACTGTATTTCTTCCTGTAAGTTTCTAATAGATTTGTGTGAGCATTCATTCTTTAATTTTCACTTTTCTGTCGTGCTTCTTCCTATAAATCCAAGTTTAGCAAGGAGATTTGACTTTTCCTAAACAAACATATGTTCCTTATCGATATTTAACGTTTTTATGGGTACGTATGTAACGAACTCTGGCCTTCCCTAAACTACAATATAAGGTTCCCATGTGTTCCCTTTTTGGTTTTATTTCAAGATATTCTATGTGGTAATATTAATTCTAGGTATTATGCTAGATATGCTGGGCCACGAGATCTCTCGGGGTATCTGGGGTTGATTCCGATGGGCTGGCTCCTTCTGTAGCCAGAGATCAGTAGATCACGACTGCTCCGTAGAGCATTGGAACTCTGGGGAGGATTGGCTCTCCAAGATGTACAGGAACGGGGCGTATGCACTACGGCTCCGTAGAGTATTACAACTCTGGGGAGGATTGGCAATCCAAGATACTCAAGAACTAGGTGGATGCACTACGTCTCTGTAGAGTATTGGAACTCTGGGGAGGATTGGCTATTCAAGATACCCAAGAACTAGGTGGATGCACTACAGTTTCGTAGAGTACTAGAACTCTGGGGAGGATTAGCAATCCAAGATACTCAGCGCAATCACACAAGCCGAGCGCATGCTGCAGACGGGCATATGAGCATAAGCAGAGCTCAAATGCCCGTCTTTGCCTTTATTGGCTGCCCAGCCGTCGTTGAGGGCAGTTCAAAGCTGGGTCACTTTGTTTTTGCGTTGTTTTTAAATATTTTTTTATTTCTTACTGCTTACTACTCGCCAGGACCTCGGCACTCTAAACACGCGCGACATCTTCCGCTCGGTAAACATCCCCGAGACGGTGGCGTGACATAAAGAATGCAATCAAGACCGGAGGTGAATGCAGCATGCCGTCCGGGGTCTGGGTTCGAATATTAAGGTGAATTTTATTTATTAAGCATGAAGGCTCTACCATAGAAATTTGGTGATTAAATCTAGAAAAAATTTGAGTGTATCTGAACATCGCTGCCGTAGAGTATTAGATCTCTGGGGAGGATTGACAATCCAAACTACACAAACCAAGATGGATGCCATACGGCTCCATACCTAAGGAGGCTAAATGCCTCTGCGGGCTTACCGGCGTCTGCTGCGAGCGGTGCTTTCGAGCTGTTGGGTGACTAAGTGACTTGCTAAGCGCTCGGGTCGGCCTTTTATATTTTTTGCTCGCTTCTGGCTCACGGCACCATGAACTTTTTGTAGGGTTGCCATCGATAATTATCGATATCTATCACTTGAAATTCAAACCAGCCGTTTTTTCAATTGTGCGCGCTGGTAAAGTGCGTCACACGTATTCTATTTGTTCGATTCAGTAATCCGACGTATCTGGCAGACAATCCAATTGAATAATGGACTGATTTCAAAGTGAAATCCTATTGGACAAAGACCGAATATAAGATTTTTATAATGATTGTAAAGCTATTGAAATGTTTTTTAAGATTTTGCGTTCCTAATATATGTACGGAGCTTTGAATGTTACTTGGAGGAAAGCATATTGACACATTTTGACCTATTTAAGCCTATTTTAGAATGAGCTTTTATTTCAAGTTAAATATTTTAGATGTGATCATCTTAAATATTGACCCATATTAATATTAGTCTAATGCCGACATCTCAGACTTTTTAGACCAAAATCATAATTTTATGCAGATTTTATTGTCCACTAAACACACTAGCTTAGATTTCCCAACGTTTTCCCTCTCCAAATTTAACATATCACACACACCCATGTTAAGTCCCTCCTAGGCTTTGTTGTTCCATGTGATTTTATTGCTGTTTTGCCCACTCGCGATGACTAAACGTTTACAACTCCCTGAGCGCCTTCAAATAATTTGACACTTGACTGCCTGCATTTAATATTTACTTACAAATGACGACGAGTATTTATGTGGATGTCAACTTTATGTCTTACAACTCTTAAAAAACCGCACAAAACTTCACCTACATTACTACACACACATATCGCGCGCCCAACCCTAAACAGAACTTATTGTGCTCATAAAAAATATATAAGTCCCACACAGGAAAACTAATTAAAAAGACCTTTTTCGGGCGACAATAAAATTTATGAAAATTAACATAAAATTTGTGCGATTAACTCGAAAACTCACGCGCGTTGGCCATATGGAAAATCACATAATAAACAAAGGGAAGAGCAATAAAAGCCAAAGCACACATTGTGGGTGCTGTGCCAATCATGATGAAGATGATGATGATGATGATGGAGACGAGCAGCTCCTATTTAAGTTGAAAGTCGCTTAATACAACTTTTGCTGGCAGCAGCAACAACAGCAACAAAAGTTAAGCCGTGTGGCGCAACGAAAGCGATTAGGCTGATTGGTGCGGGGGATGACAGGATGCGGATGCGGATGCCACTCATGGGGTGACTTGTGCGCCAGTTGGCGCTTGCCATGGAAAAGGTGTATAAAATATCACACGCTCGTATTATGAGTAATGCGCACCTTATGCCGCCGCCAAGTCGGATGTGATTAGGGAAACACAAACTCTCCCCGGGAAAATCTGTTTTGAGAATTTTATGCGCTTTATTAACCCCTTAACTGATGATGTGGCTCTGCCGCTTGCTGTTCAAACATCAAAATATTATGATGGCATCATTTACACGCCGCATTTTAGATTAAAGTTGATCCCTGATCTCTCCATGAAGTTTCCACTATTTATGTTGAGTGTTTAGGGGTTGACGTTTTGTGGTTTGTTTGAGTTTTTGTAAATTTGTATGCTCTAATGGGATTTAGAAAGATTTTTTTATAGTTTAATTGAAAATGGGCTTAGATTTGTTGTGGAGTTTTTTGCTTTGTAAAGAAAAAACTTTGGTCAGAATTATTGAATGCAAGGGTGGAAGATGGTAAGAGGCGAGAAGCTCCCTGTTTACTGTTGCCAACCACTCATGCAAACTTGTCGTTGTTTCGACTTTGCCACAGTCTTGCGAGAGAAAAAAAGGTAACGAATGATCGGTTAAGGAAATAACTTTCATAGATCCTTAACTTTGAAATGATCCTCAATTTTCTTGTATCTTAAAATCTTAAAAACCTTGCATTGTATTGCAAATTCAATGCAAAAATGTCATATCATTCTATGCTAGTATGAGTGCGTGTGTTAGCCCACCCTGGAGTGTGTGTGTGTGATCGATCATCGACAGTGAAGAACTGTTGTGGTATTGTGGCAAACAGAGGGCAACCCCCCTCTGAACTAGATCGATCAAAATGACGAGCAACAAAGCATTCTGTGATTGAAAAACACAAACAAATAAATATTTAAATAAAAGTAATTGAAAACAGTTCTTTGTGTGTGTCTTGTGGCAACTGTCACATCATGAGGCACCGCAGCTGTTGCAAGTTTTTAGTTTTGGTGGTCCTAGAGCCCACATTATACCTATGATAGATGACCCAGGCAATTTGAGTGAGTGCGTGGCGGTTAATTTATCGAACTGCCGGGCTAATGTAATTACCAATTACCCTGACAAAGTCCGGCGCATCAGCTTAATCATTTCAACTAATTGCCAAGCGCCAAGACTTTCCCGATGAAATAAAAAAGCGCTTAAATGCAGAAGTGGGCCCAGGGGACGCGAGGCCAGGACCAGCCAATTATGTTGATGGTAAACAAATTGCGCACGTTCCGTGGCAGCAAAATTAGTGAAAACAAAAACAGAGAAAAAATAAAGAAGCGCAAAAAGGACACGCCAAGCGTTTCGAACTGAAAGATCTAATTACGCTAATGACATTGGCTCCAGCCATCAGCCAGTAGCCAGTAGAAGCTACTTATTGGTCCTGTTGCAATTAAACGTTTCAATTGAGCTGCGTGCAACGACGACATAAGGTCACAGTCAGCTGGCAAATGAATTGACTGAACGGGAATTCATTTAATATTGATAAAAAAAAAAGTAACTGAATGCAACGAAGCCATTTAGACAGCTTCTGTCTGCCTTTGCACACGCAAACCGCAGCCAGGAGCGAATGAAGCAATAAGAAGAACTTCCGTCACAACTTAAGCGGATTTAGCGCCTGTTGACGCCTCTCAAATTTCCAAGACCACACACGGACACACTTTGCTTCATTAGCAACACCTACCACGAGATCCTTTGTATTCGATTTTGCCATTGCATCATTTAAAAGGGTTTTGTGGGTACGAAGAAACCCTAGACGTGCACATACACAAAACAGAAATGGGCGTTGCAGACCTCACATGAGGATAAGAACATGACTTAAGGATTGACTTACTTATTGGTGGCGAGTCCATACGCCTGACTGAATGTTGAACATAAAGGAGGGTCGAAAAGTGTGAATAATACTTGAAATGAACTACAAAACATTAGAAAGGCGAGAAAGAAGGAGGTACAGCTTCATTATCTCGTACAAGCCCTCTATATTCTTTGGAGCTCGAGGCATACTAAAGATTCCTTTCACAGGTTTGCTTGTTCTTCGAAGGTTTTGAATATTCTTGTACACAGAGAAAAAAAAGGATATTTAAAAATATCCATTTGATGACTTCCGTATCCATTTGGACTGGATATGGGCATTTCCAACGAAAGGTCCACCGTGACAAAAAAATTAAACGTAGTTAAAAACACTAAGGTCTATCATATTTTCCCAGGCAAACAGTTAAATTAAACTAAAGTAAGCCAATCTTACATTTTTTCATAAACCATTTCCAAATTTTTGAACGCACAGCCGCGCAAGCTCCATTTTTCTCATTTTGATAGTTATTTTGCAAGTTTTTTTCTTAAAAAAGTGCCTATGGATTTCATTGACTTTTGATATCTAATTTTGTTCTAATGGTACAAAGAGTTAAAAAACGATGCATAAGAGACCATTAGAAACTATGTGATTTCAATTAACTCTAAGTTTTGGCTTTGCCTTAAACAGAAACCACCGAAATATCTTGATGGAAAAAATGTCGCGTTCGACATGTCACGTATCGACACACATAAAAATATTTTTTGAAAAAAAAAAATACAAATGATTTTTAAATCAAACATAATACATTGCAAAGTACAATTTATTAGGAAGATATTAAAAATATTTGTGCTTGAGAATTGTGTCATGTTCCGTTAAACTTTGTCTTTATATAGATGGGCTCGAAAATAACTTCTGTTTTTGTCACGTTCGAATCGCTTCTTATTTATCCAGTATTTTTGAAACAGGATTTCACTTGCTCTTCACTTTAGCAATAATCAAAGTGCTGGCTGAGAGCTATATAACCTCTGTGCAAGAGGTCTTGGGTTCGATCCCGCCACTGAACATCTAATGAAAATTTTTTTCTTTGAATAAACTTTACACCCGGTCACCCCTCTCTGCTGTTGGCGCCAGCTTTTTGTAGTAATTAGTCATGCAAAAGCTTTTCAAACTGCCGTTCAGATTCGGCGTTTAGCTGTAGCTCCCTTTCTCCTGAGCGAAACTTAGAAGCGCACAAGCCTGGAGATTGAGAGCAGCTCGGCTTTGGCCCTTTGGGTCTGTGTCAAACCATTTTACATTTTTTACAAGAGTTATATAATAAAGTAAAAAACGAATTGAAATTGCGTTTTTTTTTTAAACTTTTTGTTCACTTTGAATGTGTACAAACGTCTTGTTCGACATAATAGAAATGTCCATATGTCTTTAACTCCTTTTAATCATCCAGCGGAGCTGAAAATCGTCTAAAGGAAGACCATTTTTCATATCCTTTGGACGATTTTCAGCTCCGTTGGATGATAAAAAAAGATATTAAACTTGACAAAAAGGATATTTAAGACATATCCATTCCAAATATTTTTTATACTCGGTTCACATTAATAATGGGAAAAGGGGGATCATGAAATTGTGCAAACGTATGTAACACGGTAGAAGGAAGCATTTGCGACCCTATACGACCCTATAAAGTATATATATTCTTGATCAGCATCAACAGCCGAGTCAATTTAGCCATGTCCGTTTGACCGTCCGTCCGTCTGTCCATCCGTACGTCTGTCCGTCTGTCCTTATGAACGCGTCGATCTCAGAGACTATAAGAGATATACCAGATACAAATCGAAGTTGTTTCAGATTTGAAAAACTCCTCCCCCTCCCCCCTTTAACTTGCCTGAACTTATCCAAAACATATTTAAAAATATGTGTGTTTATGGCTGTAAGAGAGCTGTTTTGATTTTAATCAAAATTTATTGTTGAGGTAATCGCATTTCGCCAGACTTATCTCATTTCAATCGTGATACTGAATACTGTTTGTTTTCCACTTTCGCTACTAAAACGTACTCAAAAACCTCTGAAGTTCTGCATGAGGTTCGGTCCAGGGGTTCGAGCCCATTGTAAAGGCCAATGTTCATGGACCGGATCCTGGAATCCCTGAACCTAAGGGTTTGGTCCGAACCTTGGTTCGCTTGAACAAAACAACAAAAGAGTTATTGTAATTATCAAATCCTTCTGGCAAGAGTGTTGGGGTGACTTCTCAACCTCTCCACGTATTTGCCTGCCTGTGTATTTACAACGTCTCCAATCGTAGGCACGTTGAGATTGCTCTCCAAATGTCTTGTGCACATATACCATATAGTTAGTGCGCACACCTGGACTGGAGGACATGAATCTTTGTCAGATGAGACTTTGCAGCTATTCCATTTATTTGGATCCCATATCTCCAAGCTGGTGCTATAATTGCCTTGTAAATATGCACTTTGTAATGGAGTGAGAGTTTATTCCTACTGGAGAGCAGCCATCCCAGTTTCTTCACTCTGCCGTAAAGTGATCTTACAAGCGCGTTGATATGGGTTCCGAATGTGAGGCGCTTGTCCAGATATACTCCCAAGTATTTATGTCCAGGCAAGTGCCGTAATAGCTGCTCATTGATAAAGACGCCGGGGCACTCATCGCGACGCAGTGTATATGTTAAACTGACACATTTATTCAGGTTTAGCCCAATGTTCCATCGCTTAGCCCATCTGCTGAAGTGTTACAAATATTGCTAAACGACATCGGTGGCATTATAGATGCATGGGTCTCTCGCCATAAAAGCAGTATCGTCGGCAAATGATGCAGTGAGTAAGTTTTGGGGGTCTTCAATGGGTATTGTTCCTCCTGCAGGCACACCAGCGCGTATTAACCTCACACTGGAAACAGCTCCTTCCAAGATTACTGAGAAGGTCCGGTCCGTGAGGAAGCTTTTCACAAGAGTGTAAAGCTGAGGCGGAAGGATGTCTTTTACCTTGTAGAGCAATCCGTCATGCCACACTCTATCAAAAGCCTGTTTAATGTCAAGGTAAACCGCAACCACGTATTCCTTCGCCTGAAATCCGTCGAGAATAAAGTTAGTCACCCTATTCAGCTGCTCAGGGGTCCCATGTGACTTTCTAAACCCGAACTGAAAGGGAGGTATCCTGCCACACACCCCATCGATTGCCATAATTCGGGCTAGTAGGCACCTCTCGAAAATTTTCGATTTTGTGGATAGGAGACTGATTGGACGGTATTGCAAGATCTCCGACGGGCTTTTGCCAGCTTTATGGATCATAACGATTTGAGCCTTTTTCCACACCTTAGGAAAGTGACCCAGTCGCAATGCCGCGTTGAAAATTAAGACCAGAAATAGCACCGCTTTTACTGGGTGGGCTTTGATAACCCTATTGTCAAGGCCATCCTCGTCTGGGGCTTTCTTATTGTTTAAGTTCTTGAACCTCCTCAAGAGTAATTGGTGAAACTGGGGGCACTAGCTGCCCTGGGGTGTTAAGGACATGCTCAAATGGCTTAAATCTGTCCTCAAAATTTTCCGCAAATGCTTCCGCCCTTTCTTGTGGAGATTTTGCCCAAGTACCGTCCGCTTTGCGGATTGGGAGTTTAGGGGCAAACTGCTTCTTGTACCTTCTGGTGAGAGACCAGTGTGCATAATTGGTACTGGCATCAGAGGTAATACCTTCTAGGAAGCTGTCTGTGGCATCCTGTCTGAACCTCTCGAGCAGCCATTTTAACTCTATTAGCCACTCTTTTGTATACCCTATCCACATTGGGGTCTCTAGTGCGAGTATACTGCCTCCTCAGTCTCCTTTTGATGAACAGTAGAACATCGAGGGCAGGCGGAAGGCAAGAGTGTGGTCTGCGATTCTGAGAGAACCAAACTTAAGTGTGGAAAATGCTGGTTCAACTTATACAGGAGTTGATGGAACTGCTACACCCAGAAAAAAGTAGAACGAATATTTTGAGTACGAAAACTCTTGAAAAAAAATGTTTTCTCTCTTGAATATTTAAGAATTTCGCGATTGAAATCGAGCTTAATTCGTTCTGTTGGGTGATTTTAGGCGAGAAGAGTGAGGAAAAGAAACTGAAAGAGACTAGCATGCATATTTGCGAGAATAGCGATGAACCCACTCTTCAAAATTATTTTTCTTTCATTTAAAGACTTAATTACATTAATAAAGTAATAAATATATCACCGAATTAAGAAAAACTAACTTAGGGCAGTTTTCTCATGTTCGTGTTTTTGAAAATCTAGGTGGATTTGGTGACTGCATTGCTTATTTTGAGCATGAGCTATGCAAATGCGCAAATTCCACCTGGATTTGCAAGAACAGGAACATGAGAATTTGAAAAAGCATTGAGAATTCGGTCCGTAATGTACATTAGGAAACTGTACGAGTGCGCATTTTGCCAATAACCTTTCTTTTCACCGCCCAACAAGCATAACTTTTTGAAGCGAAAAACGAATTCGTTTTTGTGTTGCAAGAAACTGAATAAATCCGTATCCGAAAGTTGCAGTGGAAATAGAATTAAGAACACGCCTGTATGTATGTTAAATTCGGTTCGTAAGCTCTTCGGGGGGAATTAATTAAAAAATTTCTTTTATTGTCGGATATGCTAGAATGTAATAAACAACTTAAGTGAAATCAGGTTAATTTCCAACAATAACTCGGCAGTTATTCGCACAAAGTAATCATTTAACAAAAATGTCTGTACTTAAATTTGTATATCAATTAACCATTCTTTTGCTCACTTTCCACAAAAATGAACTCCGAGCACAGTTGGTTCGTCATTAACCCTTCAGCATTTGCCATTTGATGTGATGCACTGTACATATTTGTGCCGCACCGAGACTATGCTCATCAAAATTAATTTTATTGCCAGCCGAAAAACTTTCGACAGTAATTTGCCAGAGCCTCCACCCTCCCTTCATCGGGGCTGACTTCATTAGCGTTTTCCTAAGCAATGAAACTTTTGGTTAATTAAACGCAAATTGTTGTGGCGGCAAATTGCGAAAAAATTGCAAAACTTTGTCGCCAAGCCATTAAAAGCCTTTTGTCACAAAAGTTTATTGTCTCACAGCAATGCGAGGAAAAAGGGGTTAATTACACAAAATGGTGCAGATGGAGAGACATTTCTGGTGGGTCCGTACATTTGGCTTTTATGTCAAAGCCATAAAAATGTTTGCCGAAAAGAGAAAACAAATATGGCCGCGGCGTTGGCGACGGCCCACCCGAATGGCCAAGTATGTGTTGACACTGGCATGTAGTTGTTGTAAGTAACGATGGCAGTCGGTGTCCTGCCACCGCCTCCTCCTCCTCCAGCTTTGCCTCTTGGGCGTCGCTTGCGCAAATTTGCCACTTCAACAGCTCCTTGCGGATGCCGTAAGCACTCTTGTGAACGAGCTTTGAGCATTTTCATTTATTTTCCGCACATTTTCTCAAGTTCTCTTTTCCTCTTTCTTGGTTTCGTTTGCCACACCCATGAGCCAGGAATTTATGCTGCTGCATTTTTTTCCGTCTTCCTACCATTTTTTTCTTGCTTCGATTTTTTGGCAAGTTGGAAAGTTGTGAAACGATGCTCACGGAATTTTAAGCAGCAGTCGAGTCTTGCTCTGGGTGGGTTTTTGTCAATATTGTTACAGAGCAGCGGAAAATGTGCTGTGAATTTTAAATTTGTTTTACTTTGCGCTGAGTTGCTTACATAAGTAACAGCGAAGCATTGCCGGATGTATGTATATTTTTGTCTTTTTTGGAGGAAAATATTGTTGGTCCTTGTTTTTTGATTTTGTAGTTACAGTTAATATTTGATTTGCTAACGCTGAGTTAGACAATGAAATTCAATGCTGTCTTGCTTTTTTATTATTTATTTTTGAAAACATATCCTCAAAGTAAAGCTGTCCTGTGCCAACCTTGATTTTCCATAGATTCCTCATGCTAGTCAATGAGTCGACTACAACAGTAGACATTGTAAAAGTAAAGAAACGGAAAAAATTGTTGTGGAATCCTTCATTTAAAATGAAAAAGAGCTAGAAAAGTGATATTTAAACTATAATATACGATTGCTTCTTTTGGGATTAGTCTGTTGAAACAGAGATTCATTGTTTAGGTCGGCTCTACAAAATATGTTTAAGATTAAGATATGATACTTTACAATGATTACAAGGTATCCCCACATAAATTGGCTTTCTGCCTAAAGCCCAGAGACGCTGAGAATTTTTGCGGAGCCCATCTAACTACATAGCTCAGAGAATACGCTCAACAAAATTCTCAGAGCACCTTTTCAGAGCCTGTACGGCAGGGTTCCCCCTGTCTCTCTCTAACACTCACTGATTCATTACTTCGGCAAGCATTCGCTGTGAATTTTCGAATGTGCTCGGCCCCCCGGGGCATGGCTGGGGAAAACTGCTGTACGGAGATGCCACAAATGCGCTCTGCGAATAAGCATGGCCTGCCAACTCGTTTTCTAGCCGAACAGCTGACAAATTCTCGAGGGGGTTTTAGAAATTATAAGGAATGTTTGATAATTGTCGGAGGCACCCATGAGAAATGGATACATATCTCCAGTCTTTGGAGCTGGCTATCAGTAAGACTATGGTGTTAATGTGGTACCTGGCTAATTCTAGTTCAATCATAAATTCCATGACATTGCCTATGACCTCTAAATTCCACTTAGTCCCTTCATTTTCAATCTTATAAACCATTTTAATTTAAAATTTTTTGCCCGCCCATTTTTTTAAACAAAGCTCGTCTGCCCTTTTCCTGTTGCCTGGTCAAACTACAGTCTCAGAGGCAGCTCTAAGAATTATGATACAATTCTCGCTGCGAGAAAATTCTCAGCGTCTCCGTACTGGGCTTAAACGTCTCCATACATAATACATACGAGGTGTGTTCAAAAAGTATCGCGAATTTTGAATTTTCGCGGGTTACGTATATTCGAATTTCGTTTTTTTTGTGGCGTTATGTTGGTACTCATGTCTCTCACTTATGCCGATAAGCTCGGCCATTTTGAATGTTCTCTTAATTGTTGACAGCTGCTTTGCTTGCACGTGTTTTGGATTGTCTTCGATTTTTACCTATTCAAAAAAATGGATCAAAGAACCTGAATCAAATTTTGTGTGAAAAACGAAATTAAGTGTGCGGATGCATTCCGAATGTTGACTGTGGCATACGGAGAAGCTACCTTGGACCGAAGCAACGTTTATCGGTGGTTCAAAATGTTCTCAGAAGGCCGAGAAGATGTGAACGACGAAGAGCGTGCCGGAAGCCCGAGCACTTCAACAACAGACGAAAAAATTAATGAAGTGGAGAAAATGGTATTGGCCAATCGTCGAATCACCGTTAGAGAAGTTGCTGAGGACCTAAACATATCGATTGGCTCGTATCATTCGATTTTTATCAATGATTTGGGCATGAGACGGGTCGCTGCGAAATTCGTACCAAAATTGCTCAATTGCGACCAAAAACAGCATCGGATGAACATTGCTAATGAGATGTTAAACTCTGTCCGCGACGACCCAAATTTGCTCCAGAGGGTCATAACTGGTGACGAATCGTGGGTTTATGGTTATGACGTGGAAACCAAAGCTCAATCATCTCAATGGAAGCTGCCGCACGAACCAAGACCGAAAAAAGCGCGCCAAGTTCGGTCGAATGTGAAAGTTTTGCTGACAGTTTTCTTCGATTGCAGGGGCGTGGTGCATCATGAGTTCTTGCCACAGGGAAGAACGGTCAATAAGGAATATTACCTGCAAGTTATGCGCAATTTGCGCGAAGCAATCCGCCAGAAACGCCCGGATTTGTGGAAGAACAAATATTGGCTTTTGCACCACGATAACGACCCTGCTCCCACATCGTTGCTTGTGCGCGACTTTTTGGCCAAAAACAACACATTAATGATGCCGCAGCCATCGTATTCCCCAGATCTGGCCCACTGTGACTTTTTCTTGTTCCCTAAACTGAAGAGGCCCATGAAAGGACGACGTTACGCTACGCTTGACGAGATGAAAGCGGCATCGAAGGAGGAGCTGAACAAGATAAAAAAAATGATTTTTTGAAGTGCTTCGAAGATTGGAAAAACCGTTGGCACAAGTGTATAATATCTCATGGGGATTACTTTGAAGGGGACAAAATAGATATTCATGAATAAATAAATAATTTTTGAAAAAACACAAAATTCGCGATACTTTTTGAACACACCTCGTAATTACATAAATTCTCCTTACATTATTTTAGTTTCCACAATCACTTTTAGAGTCTTCTTCCCGATAGGTAGAGCGTAGATATTCCTTAAACTAAGCCTACACATCTATCAGGATGCATTCAAGCCTCCGAATGCGCTTGATGTCTTAGTCAGTCAATCTTTTCAGGGTGTCCAGATGGGCAACAGTGTGGCCGACTCAAAGGCTTCAGAGGTTTTGTTCTATTGTAGATCTGATGAGTTTTTGTGTTAATGCCAAGGCTTCAAAACGGCACCGAACCCCGTTGAACTGGTTCGGACTATTCCTAGTTTATACCTCGTTGAACTTGAAACCGATCTAGACCCAATCTGCATGGAAAATAATTCATTCCGGAAAAATAAATTGCTGACTTTTATAGGAACTTGTTTTAATATTTTCTGTTAATTATTTAGTAGAAAAATTATATTTGTTATCGGTTAGCAATAGAGCTAAGCTCTATTCGACTACTGCTTACAGATCAAATTTCTTATTATATTAAAAGCTTCCTTCTCAACAAAAATAAATCCAAGAAATAGAGGGAAATTGATTCAACGATCTAAGAAGCTATGAACCAAAGCATCAAACCAAAACGATCGGTTCGACAAGTTTAGAAAGCAAATCTAGAACATTATAATGAATTCTAACCTACGTTCCGAACCCTAAAGCCTTATTTACAAGCCTTATTGTATTCTTCATTTTTCGTTTAAAGTTTAGAAGGGTGAACTACGTTTCGTTTAGGATTGTCCTTTCTACTTGCGGCGTGTATCTAATCTGTCTTAATAAGTCGTGCTTGCTTAATAATCTTTCTCTTAATAAAAAGAAATAAAAATTCATGAGCTTTTATCATATTAAGCCTTATCCTTTTGACTATTAGATTAATGATTTTTCTTTGATGCGCATTTAACCTTTACCTTCTGTACAATAAATACTTCCACGCTTTTCTACACATTCTTCCTAGTTAGATGTAAGATTTTACTGATTTTCCTTTCTTTCTCAATCACTTTGAAGTTTAACATAAATTTGTCTGGGTAAATGCTTTAATTGGTATAATTTACCCGTTTATCCATAGATTTTTTTTCGATTTTATGACCATAGTGAAGTGTTAAGAAATAAACACAGCCAAACCCATTCCGGTTCTCACTTTCGACAATGTCGAATTCGAAAGTGGTACATGAGCTGTTGTATAATACTGATTGACTAAATCGGACTAAGATGATTTATATTGCACAAGTAGAATAAAAAGCTTCACCTATGGCTGCCTTATAATAACAGTGATTAGCCTCGATTACCCTACCTCGTATAAAATCATAGAATACACTTGGCTTATAATTTATAATTGGTATTATTTGGAAACGGATAACTAACATTGCTTTGAACAAATAAATAAACGCCAGTTTTGGCTATTTGCTAATCATACCTCGCAATCTATAATAATTAGATACAAATTGGCAAAATATGGGTCAAAAATAACATCTGCAGGCCGAACAAACATTCACTTGATTCACTGAAATTTAATATAATTTTGCCATTTAATTAGCAAATTGCACTTAACCGGATAATTTGAGTAAAAGCTCTTAAGCCAAAAGCCCACCAATAAATCAAATTTTCTTTTCGCACCGCATTGTGAACTCCCCATCTACGGAGAACAAAACCCCTTTAGGTCCATAATTCAAGCGCAATAGGCAAAAAGGGCAACCACACCAAACGTTTTTGAACCCTTTTCATACGCGGCGTATGAGTAACAAGCCGAATTTCATGAATAATTCGCCCAGCATCAGCAGCAGCCGCCGCAGCTGATGATAAAACATGAAAATGGGCAAACATAAATCTAGTGCACAAGATATGCCATAAACAGGAACGACTCTTAAATATTGTATTTTCGTACGCCTGCTGCTGCTGTCTATTAAAGTGCCCCAAAAAATGCTATTTGGCCACTTTCACTGCGAAAGGCTCTCTGGGCACTCCGGAGAGTGTGTTCACTCCACTCCTACATCAAGTACGTTCCTCTCGCTCCACCGCATGGTCGTTTGGGCAAAGTCAACTTTCGTTTAGCTTGTAAATAGCTCGTTTTCGCAGACTTCGTAACTCGACGCCATGTTAATATATAACAATTAATCTTAACTAAAAGTATCAGCCGCCTCCACAAGGCGGACTCATAGAATGGGTTTATGCGAAAGCAAATCACAATATTTCTTTTAGAGTTTGATGTTGGGGGAAAAAGGGGAAAAAGGGAATTTTGCAGATTATTATTATGCAACTTATGAACGGCAAAATGCAACAGTACTTATTTCTTTTGCACAGATGGGTATTGGGTGATTACCATACGACTACGGACAGTACAATACGAATTCATTTTAGAAGCATGCGATCAAATGTAGTTGATCATTTGAGAAAAACCATTTCCTGTTGAAATTTCAGAGTTCTTTTTTTAGTTCCAGTTTCAAGTCAGGATTTTCAAGCAGTTCTTGAATTGTTAACACTTGTCCTGATTAGTTCAACCTGTTATAACCATGAGTGATATTAAGTTTCAACTTTTTTTCTTAGAGTAAATCCAACAAAGCCAAAGCATCGAATCAATACAAATCAAGTCTACATCAGCTCTGTTCATTTTCGTGTTCTGATTGAAATAGGGGCCATAATGGTGACAATTCTATGTTCTTGCACTTTGTTTCATCAAAATCGGTTCAGACTTACGGACGCAATCAATGCCGCCAGCTCGAAAAACGTGGTTTCGAGATAAACACATTTAAAGTTTGCTGTTGCTAGGCAAATCGGATCACTTTGGGTCATTAAAAGGGCTACATCTTCTAAAGTATTTTGAATTTCAAAAAATCCTTTTAGGACGATACTCTCAAATATCCAAGCTATAAAAATATGTAAAAAAATCAAAGAAAAGTTTTTGTCAAGCAGCAATACCCCCTTAATGTACGTGTCTTTTGTTGTTCAACCTATAAAAAGTTTAAGTTTAGTGTACTTTTTTTTAATAAATTAAACTGATTTAATTTGTTTCAAGTGCGAGTAGAAAAGTGTAACTAGGTTCCACGTATAAACATAGACCCAGTGCTCTTGTTGCATGGCCATGACTGCCAGTTGGACAACGAGACGACGACGCCATGTTGTTTTCCATCTCACACACACACACAGGGCCGTAGCGAGAAACACTTTTTGCACATTACAGTGTTAATGTGCCTCACTGCCGCATGTAAAAAGCCAAGTAATTTAAGCAAGTCTCGCACACAGCGACAGACAAGGATAACCAGCTACGCCCACCGACCCCCCTTTTTGGGTCTGTTGGTGTGTGACTGACTGTATGTGTGCGTGTTAATGATTTTTTGCACACAGCTTCACAACTTGACGCTTTGGCTTTAACTCGACTGGGTCTGGGTTTCCTCTCTCTGGGGCTTCTGCATTCAACTGGGCCAACGAGTGGGTGGTTATGTGTACAGATGTATGTAAAAACTATATATATAGGTATAAATTTATATGGGCTTCATGGGCTGCCACGTGCGTTCAACGCCTTTGGTTTTGTACCGTTGTGTGTGTCCACATGTGTTACATATGTATACAGGTGCCTGGTCAGCAAGATGATTAACAGATACCGGGGGGCAGGGAAGAAAAAAAATGAGTACGTAAATGGATACATAGAGTATATTGATTTTAAGGGAATGATTAGTAATCTATTAGCAATTTGTACCTAAGAAAGAACATGGAAACAGTCTAAAAAAATCGAAAGTCGATCAAGCCCGACTATAACATACTATGTACCTCTGAAGTGCTGCCCATCACCGTTGCGACCGGTGCTGCCCATAATTGTTGGTTTTTTCTTATAACTCGACAGCCGTTCATCCGATCTTTACCATTCCTTCGGCAGATCGGTATATAATCTTGATTTCAAAATATGTCCAGAAAGTTCTAATCTATATATTATATACCGATCCGCCGAAGGAATGGTAAAGATCGGATGAACGGTTGTCGAGTTACATAAAAGGAAAACAAACAATTATGGGCAGCACTTCACAGGTACAGAGTATGTTATAGTCGGGCTTGACAGACTTTGTTTTGAAAATTGATTTATGAATATTTTACTAAATTTTTTGTAAAGTCAAAACCAATTTTTTTTTTAAAGTCAAGCTAAAATTTTTTTTTTTATTTAATAAATCAATATTTTTTTTTAATTTAGAAAATTTGTATTTTAAATTAATTCTTTTAAGCGGCGAAATAAAAATGATATCCTCAGCTTAAGTGGCATTGAAGAAACATGCATTTAACTTTGTCCTTACACGTTCAATTTTTTTCTTCTTTTTTTAAAGTTAAAAAATTCATTCATCATTTTCATTTCTTGTTTCCATTGACAAAACATAATTTTGTTTCCGTTCACAATGCCACGTTGACAATAACAGTCTATGCTATGGGTTTGTTGACTTAGGCAGAAAGTTCTGTAATTGTGTGGAAGTTTATATTAAAATGAATGCTGTTTTGCCGTGCCTGTGGTTCTACTGTGTGGCAGTTTCTTACCTTTACAAAATATAGATTACATAAATTAAAAAGAATTAAAGAAAGAAATACCAGAGCAAAGTCAGACGAGTTCATAGCTCAACTGCCTCCCCTTAAATGAATAAAATATTTTGTCCCCTAGAAGGGCAGTTCATTTGTAGTTGGATTGACAGATAAGTCAAGGCCTTCTCTATACTTTCGATTGCACAATGGACTATGACTAATGTTTCAATATGTCACCGAAGGTTAGGTTAGGTTAGATAGGCTGCTCGGCAAAGGCCGAGTTCACCCAGAGGTCTTTTGGCCCTTTGTGATGCCTAGTAAAGGGTTGGGGTATGGGAGGGGGTAGTGGGAAATGACGGTCAGATTCTGCGCAAACTCTCTATTTAAACCGTTTTGAGGAGTCAACAAAAAGAGCCAGGTCTTCTAGAGGCACATTTGCCAGACTGCCCAGGTCAGATGCTGGGTGCGTTTCCTAAGAAGTGCAGGGCAGTCGCATAGAAGGTGATGGATGCTTTTTATTTCCTCCTCGTTCCCATAGCTACGGCAGAAGTCATGGTGGGACACGCGCATCCTTGTGGCCATTTGACCCATGGTGTAGTGCCCCGTTATGACTCCTACCATAGTTCTCATCCTGTTCTTGCTAAAGTGCAGGAGTTGGGAAGTTCTTTTGGGTGATTATCTTGGCCAGAGTGATCGGGAGATGTGACAACCGGGTGCGAGGTCCCATTGTCGTTCTGCCCTATTTCTGGCCCTCCACTTCAATTCCGTCATGATGTCCTGCAGGGGTCTTTGAATGTCCGTAACCGCTTGCATCGCTGGCAGCGCTGAGCCGTTCCTAGCGCACTCGTCTGCTTCTCGTTGACCGGTATGCCTGCGTGACCAGGTACCCAGGCGAGGGTGATAGAGTGCTGTTGGATTTGGTTCAGTACTGTCGCCGTGCTGCGAACTAGGACGCTTTTTGTGACGTTTGATGACAGAGCCTTAATAGCCGCCTGGCTGTCGACCAAGATTGAAATGTTGCTAGGAGTTTCATCCAAGGTGTATATCAATTTAGCCGCCTGCCAGATAGCATAAATCTCTGCCTGGAAAACGCTACATCAGTTTGGTAGACGGAATGAGAGCTGTGTCGCAAGTTCTTCGGAGAAGATGCCTACTCCTGTGCCTTCTTCCGTTTTTGAACCGTCTGTATAGATGGATAGCTCGTTCTCCCTGATGGTAGTGTCTTGCTTCCATTCCTCTCTCTCCGGGAACCGTGTTCCAAAGTTGTCGTTCCATTTCTGAACTGGTATGCAGTAGTCACTTCCCTTTGCCTCTGCACTTATTCCTACTTCATGTAGGATAGTGCTGTGGCCTGAAGTAGATGCTTTAAGAAGTTTCAGTTCCCGGAGTCTTACTGCGCTTCTCGAAGCTTCACACTTCAGGAAAGTGTCTACTGTTTCCAGGTTCAGAATTACATCCAGGGCCGCCTGGGGGTGGATCGCAGGGATCCTGTAATGCCCAGGCAAGCTGCTCTTTGTACCTTATGGAGGTTGTTTAAGTGGGATTTGGTGTTGGCCGCCTTCCACCATACCAGCGCTCCATAGGTAAGGAAAGGTCTGACGACCGCTGTGTATAACCAATGAATGATATACGGTTGCAGTCCCCACTTCCTACCAAAGGTGTTTTTGCAGGCATAGAAGGCGCCTAATGCCTTCTTCATTCTTTCCTCAGAGTTTCTCTTCCAAGAGAGTTTTGAGTCAAGAATGACGCCCAGATACTTCGCTTCGTTGACCCGATTGAGCTGCGTTCCCCCAATGGATGTGTACTCAGGGATCTTGTATTTCCTTTTGAACAGCACCAGTTGTGTCTTCTGTGGGTTAACCCCTAGACCGTTCTGGTGTGCCCATCTAAGGGTTCTAGCAAGAGCAGATTCTAATAGCTCACAGATTGTGGGTAAGAATTTACCCGTTACCATTAGAACCAGGTCATCTGCATATGCTGTCACCCTACATCCGTTAAACTTCAAGGTAAGAAGAAGTTCGTTGAGAACCAGGTTCCAAAGAAGCGGGAATATGACTCCCCCCTGCGGAGTGGCTCTCGTTGTTCTTCTTCTTACGTTGCCTGCACAGAGAGTGGAGTTGATCACTCGGCATGTTCCTTAGCCAGTGAGTAATCATCGGGTGTGAGCCGATATTAGCAAGAGCCGCCGTAATCGACTCGGTCCTGACGTTGTTGAAAGCTCCCTTCTGATTCAGCGATTCCTCAATGCTCCCTACCACTTCATGTAGTGCGGTGTCAACAGATCTACCCTTAAGGTAGGCGTGCTGCGCACCGCTGAACATTCGTGGTGTGAGCTTGCTTCTCAGGTGGAGATCCAGGAGTCTTTCCATCGTTTTCAGAAGAAACGATGATAGACTGATGGGTCTGTAGTCTTCCGGAGATGTCACCGAAACTCACTCAAGTTCTTTAAATGGTTAGCTTTATATTACTTTTTATAAACAATAAAACCCTTGATAAATTTACTCTGCCCGAACTTAGTAAAAAATTGATGTCCTTCCGTCGACCGAGACGACCGAGTCTTGCAATAGAAAAAAGCACTCGTCATTACCTGTTAACCGTATTGCCTAGTTTCTTTTCCAACTCAGTTAACCCGCAAAGTTTAAACCACAGTTTCTTTAGCCTGCTATCAACAAATTTTCATCTGACAAAGACCGAAAAAATATAAAAAAAAGTACATCAAATTATGAAAACATAAAAAGGTAACCTAGTCACGATGTCAGTTAGGCGATTACAACTCTGGAAATGCTTCGCTAACTGCAAGCCAACAAATGTCAAGTGTCAATCAAAAGCGCTGCTGGAGACTCTCGACTCCTACTCCCCTGAGCATTGCCAAATATGAGCACGCTGACATCCTTGGCGCCAAGCGGCCATGACAGGCAGTTTGGGGGGGACTGCGGCCTGTTTTCCGCTTGCGTAAGAAAACTGTTTATCATTTGGCCGCTTGCCTAATAGAGGCGTTACCCTTACCATTGCCGGGCACTGGACAGCGGCGATTATTAATTACTCTATTTTTTCCCAAAACGCAAGTGCCGCCCATTGACTCTTGAACTGACCCTGCCGCGGCTTATTACATTTTAATTGTTTTACAATTTTCGGTGGCGTCTATTAGCATTTTGTGGTAGGTAGTACGACGTGTACACCACATGATGCAATTCCCACTCTGCGCATGGGTTGCGGACTTAAACAAAAGACTTGAAAACGTTGGCGTCTGATTTTTACCATAAATTATGCAGATAAGCATAAGTACAGTGTGTTTTTTTGGTTTTAATTGTTTATTTTTTGGTTGGGTGAATGGAAATGAAAGTGGGGGGAAGACCATTTTGAAAAACCGTAACAATTTGCTGTAACTGTAAGGCAGTGAGGGGCTCTCTTTTGATAGTGTGCGTAAAGCGAGAATTAAGTTCGTGTGAGTGAACCTGAAACGAATTCAGAATTTTTTGGATATAACGAATTTGCTTTGGGTTAAAGTTTTAATTTTTTAAAAGACTTCATAGACCACATAGACTTCTTTCAAACTTTAAAAGTGTATATTAAAATGGTTACGGAAAGTCTTTTGATTTACATCAAATTAATTTTCTTCGAATATCTTTTAAATTGCCTTTTCTATTTCAATTAA
Source organism: Lordiphosa collinella (assembly GCA_018904265.1). Lineage (NCBI taxonomy): Eukaryota > Metazoa > Arthropoda > Insecta > Diptera > Drosophilidae > Lordiphosa > Lordiphosa collinella. The sequence goes on along the minus strand of JAEIFV010000645.1, from coordinate 142,306 downwards.
AATTGTATTTATTGATACAAAAACAAACAAATCCCAAATAAACCTTAACCGCAGATTGTACTTGTTCAGTGATTTTCATCTCCAATCAACCCCCAAAGTTTTTTCTATTTTTGTTCTTATCTCAGCATATGCTGCTTCCAGCCCCCACCGCAGTCACCCAAGTCAATTGTTTCCACAACTGTCGTTTATTCAGCCACAAACAAATTTGTCTACGACATTAGCATCAGCAGTCCGAGCATATTGACATCCAAAACTGCAAGTCAATACGGTAATGCTTCCTCCAACCAACTCACTTGAGATAGCGTCTCCTGAGCCGCCCACATTCAACGCGCTGTCACTTTGGGCGCAAATTTTGCCATTTCCACCCTCGCTAATGTGCAAATAAAAATGTTAAAAGGGTCCTGTAGCACTCAATTACACGCCCTGGTGACCATTTGTTCCCCGTTGCTACTGCGTGAGCTTTCTCCGAATGCGGCTCTGGCCTCGGTGTGCGTGACTCGCCGCTGTATGGGTGAGTGTGTGTGAAGGTTTCTATATAGAGAAAACATTATGGCGCGCGAACGGAAGTTGCCATCTTGTTGATGGCAGTTAAAGATAAGCGAAAGCAAAAAAAAAAAAAGGAAGCAGGACGCAAGTACTTTTTTTATAACCGATACCCTTAGCATTTTAAAGTAGGTATATTTATTTTGCAGATAGAAATGAGACTTGGTTTCTAAGGAGGGTAGTACAAGTTGTACGTGGCATTTTTAGATGATTTTTTAAAAATTCCGGGTGGATCTAATGAACATCTAATGAAAAGTTTTTTTCTTTGAATAAACTTTACACCCGGTCACCCCTCTCTGCTGTTGGCGCCAGCTTTGTAGTAATTAGCTACCTCAAACTGCCGTTCGTATTAGGCGTTAAACTGTAGGTCCCGTTCATTTGTGCGAAAATTAGAAGCGCACAAGCGAGAATCTCGGCTTTGGCCCTTTGAGGCTGTGTCAAGCCATTTATAATAAGTGGAAAACAAAATAAATTTTGGAATAAACTATGACGTCGACTGAAAAGCTTCTGGCCTGCAAAAAGTGGTATGAAGAAAAAAGGTCGCCGACGGCTGCCATGAAAAAGGAAAAAAGATTCTTGTTTAGTATCGATGTAATTCTCGTCCGAACCTCAGATTTGGAAAAAATGGAAAAAGAACATGAAAGATTTTTTTGAATTCTTTTTTTTTTTGTAGTCTAGTGTACACAAAAAAGTACTACAAATTTTTGTATCTAAAAGTAGGAGTTTCACACGACAATGACGACATTTCCGGCTGAATCGGAGCAGCCATATCAAAACACGTGGCTTCGTAAAAAACGCGTTGAAATTTTCCAATTCCATTTTTCATTCAGACGTTTTTTGCGAGAGAAAGGAAGCTTGTAGTTATTTAGCTTTATATTAATAAATTATCAGAGCACCAACAGAATGTTAAGTTAACAGTATTTTTTAAATTAACACATTTAATCAATACAATGCAACCAGCAACCCAAATATTTAAATACATGAAGTGACAGTATTTGTACACAGAAAAAAAAAACGGCGAGATAAATTCTATCTTTTTTTCTTAGAGTAATCCCGACACGAGCTTAAAAATTCAATCTTGATTTACGGGATATTCTACTCAGTTCAATCCTTTAAGGCTTGACGCAATCCTTTCGAGCTTGTTTCATTCCCTTTCGAGATAATCCCTTTCGAGATCACAATGTTTATAAATTAGGAACGATAGGAGAAATGTATAAATAGCATTTTAAACATTGAACAACAATCATGTGATATGGTGCTGTGCTATAAAATGCCACGCCATCCGTGTTCAGTGCAAAGCTGCAGGTTGTGAGTTCGAGTCCCAGACAAGACTACAATAATTTTATATCTTTGTTTTTTCCAGAAGCTTTAAATATACCAAAACTGGTGTCGGTGGGTGTCTTATGGAAAATGGAGGAAGAAACGAAAGGTAGAGGAATTATTCTAGGAGCAAAGTAATCTCGAACAAGCTTAGAGTGATCCTGCTTTGGGGTTAAATTGAGCTAAAATTTTTTGAATATTTTAATCTTTTTGGGATTGTAGCTGGATATATTTTCGAATCGGCTTGAAAATATCCGGGACTACCCTGTTTTCAATCCTGTTTAGGATTGATGTAATCCCGTTTGGATTGATTTTTTTTTTCAAGTGTAAGTATTTAAATTATCACCCACTGAATTATTGTTTGTACACCCAGAGAAATGAAGAACGAATCGGCGAGAACGAATTCTTCTTGGTTTTAGTATTTTTCTTCTTGGTTTTTTAAGAAGAAATCTTCTCGTATCCAAGAAACAACCGTTCTCGACTTCGAGCTTGATGGCGAGGGAAGAGCGGGGCGCCAAAAATCTGAGAGCGCGAGCAACAAATGAGAACAATTCTTTCTTTCGCTCTCAGTATTGGCCGGCACTGGTACCGTCAATTTATAATACGACTTAGGCCCGATTTCTCAATTTGCGGTTAGTCAGCTTGACAGACTGTTTAGCCGAATTTGCGTGTCTTATGCTGTGTATGGCGCAACCAGAGGAACAGACTTAACCGCTGCTTGAGCACTAGTTAGAGTTAACCGCGAGTTCAGTGCCGATGGAAATATCGTAATATATTTTATCGTTATATAAACAGCTGGCTCCAACATATTATTTGTTTTTTTTTTAATTATTTGCTGCCACAAAATGTTTATGAATAAACGAATTTTTCAACTCCACGCAATGGAAATGGAATTTGAAGAGGCATAGCAACGAATAAACAATGCAAGATAGTACAGATAGTACTGTTCTGGATGATGCCACATTTGTTCCATAATTCAGGTTGACAAAATCTACATGTAAAATAATTTATGCTAGGATCTGAGTTTACGTTAAAGCCTTGACTTCAGTTTCGATTCAATTTGTTGTGACTAGGATTGTTAGCAGGACTTTGGGGAGCTGCGTTCTTATGCATGTGGCAACTTCCTTATCACTGCAGCTGACTTCTGTGTAGTCAGCGTTCCTTTGATAAGCCGTGCAGGTAAACAAGTGTCCCCATCTACTGCTTTTGATTCATGGCAATCAATTTTAATAAATTTTTCGCAAAAACTTTACCAGCAGCATTCAATAACATTAAAAAATCCCTAACAAAAATACCTAATTTGTTGACCGTGTCTGGTCACCCTAATGCAGCAATATCGCTATCAGATGAAACTGATGTTGAGAAAACCAAATGACGACCGCTTGTCAACTGGAGAAACAAATTTGACCGGCGGTTGGCCAACCGGAACCTTTTAGAAAAGTAAGTGTTTCGTAACGATTTTGGGCAATCGGTTATCCGGCATATGGGCATTTCCACAGAAAGGTCCACCGAGACCAAAAAATTAAAAGTAATAAAAAACACTTTTTTCGATCATATTTTTAAAGGGAAGCAATTAAATTAAACTTGTTTAAGCCAATCTTAAATTTACTCATATTCCATTTTTAGATTTTTAAATGCAAAGTCGAGCAATCACCATTTTTCTTATTTTTATCATTCTTTTGCAGGTTTTTTTCCGAAAAAAGTACCTATAGATTTCATTAAATTTTGCTCTCTAAAGTCATTTTAAGGGTACAAAGTGTAAACAAAGATTGCATAAGAAACCATAACAAACTATGTGAGTGCAATTAACAATAAGTTATTTCTTTGCATTATCAAAGAAACCACAAAAGTAATCATAGAGAAAAATTTGTCACATAACGTATGTCACGTAACGTATCATAATGAGTCATATATAAAAAACACCAACATTTATTTTTCAACGAATATATAGTAAATCTATAGTAACATGATTGCAGATCGTACTAAAATTAGTTGTAGAAACCCGAACGGGTTTCGCAGATTTTTGACTTTTTATGAAAGTCAAAAGACGCACTTCCATATTTTGTCACATAACGTATTCCTTTTTCTTTGCCAGTATCTTGGGACCTTCACTTTCTACAGCTCGCAGCTTATACATTAAAAATAGTGCTACTAAAATGCTATTCAAAAACCAATATGGACAAATTTTTTTTAAAAGTTTTCTTTGTTATTTTTTATGATGAAGGTTAATAAATTCGTACGACTGTCGCGTGCGTGCTGTGGAAATGCCCATATGCATCACCTTGGGCGTATTCAGCAGATAAATCCGATTTACGATTACTGACTTACGACTTGCAATTTCTGATGATTCTCTGTTGAATGACACTGAATGCTTATTTTAGGTTATTCTCTGGATTATTATTACATTTGGTCAAAAATACATTCTCACAATTTTTGAGGGCTTTTAACGCTTTAAGTTCGGCAGTTCATTCTCAATTTTGACGTCGATAAACTGTCTCACCAATTATGATTACCAAACTTATCAGTCGCAATCGGCAATCGCTGTATTCACCGCCTAAAATCGGCATTCATAAATCAGTAATCGATTTATAAGTAAAGTGCTGTTCCAGGGTTTGGATGTAGAGTTGGTCGAACCAAGTTTCAAGGTGAATGGCGTATGTTGGGGTATTGGTCGGGAGACGAAACATATTCTTTCTGTAGAACCGCAGCAGTTGCTCCACCTCATCTTAGTACTGGTAACCCCAAGACTTGTCCTTTCTAGCACATTATCACTTTGGCGGTTGCTTCAAATATTTTAAATTTCGTGCGCGACCAATTTCGGGGCGGCCCCGCCGGCGCGCGCGGCGCGGGGGGGGCGGGGCGGCCGCGGGGGGCGCCCGCCCCGGCGGCCCTCCGGGCCGGCCCGGGGCCGGGGGCGGGGGCCGGTGGGGGGAGACTAAAAATAAAACAAAACCGAACGACCTACGTGCTTTTTCCCGAGAAGCGATTTCCAAGTTTCGGCAATATGTTTTGCGAAATTCATGTTAGATGTAAGTGTTACTCATAGATATGTGAATCGCTTTACCACCTCGAGTTTCTCCCCACTTAGCATCCACTGTTCATCGTTAGCTGTTCTGCCTCGCTCCTTTATTATCATCACCTTGGATTTTCGGATATTTATTTCCTAGGAGTCGCAATACCGTTGTGCCGCATTTATCATTGTATGTAGTGTTCGCGCGTCTTCGGTTAATAAGACCATTTTCTGTGCCCCAGATGAGACAATTTTGTTCATCGGAAAATTTGATTTTTCGGTAAAATTCACCTGCTTCGGCCACACGATCTTCTGCCCCATTTGCCAACTGTAGACTATTCGGATGGTCCATTGGTTTTAGCTGTATGGCTTCATGGCAAGGTCTTTTTGCAAAATTCACATCAAAAAAGTGCGCGAATTGTTCAATTTTCAGCAACTGCAGCAATGTTTTCGGTCGAGCGCAACGGACGATTACATACACGGATTGGTTTATCGACCAACATTCCAGTTTTACGAACTCGCTTCCAATTCATGACACCACAAATTGGGGTTCGAAAACATTTATTTTGTTAAATGTTTTTTATTTTCAGTTTTGCACAGCTTGTGTCGAGGACTCACCTCATTGGAAATATGTTTTTAATATTTCCCAACTTTTTCAAGCGAAAAGCGACCCATTTCGTAAATGTCAAAGTTATTACTAAATATTAGTCGCTTTCCGAATGACATTTGACGTTTTTAAAGTCAAATTATGAATAGTTCAATTTCCAAACACTAGATGGACCACCCTGTATTTATTAAATTTCAAGCAATCAAGAACCAAAACAAAACACTTGGCAGTGCGATCATAATGTATGCAGGTTTCTCAAATCTGGCCACACTGGGCCAAAACAAAAGAATTGCCACTTTTGGTATTCTTGTTTTGGCAAGTTCTTTGCAGAGGTGTATACTAAGCCTTTAGAAGAAGGGAATAACAAATTTGGCAAAATTTTGTTTGTCAGAATATGAATTGTGAAAAACTTGATTATTTTTCTAAAGAATTGAGTTCTAGTTTGGTTTTCAAAATTATCCAATTTCTATGGATCCCAACTGGTAGGTGTGACTTATATGTGAGCATACTTTCGAGAGCATTTCATAGTCGCTTCTTCAAAGCGCTCTTCCGTTCTGTCTACTTTTTTCGGTTGTGTTTTACATTTGCCTGCTTTTCCGCGCTTCTTTTGGCTTGGCTGCTTTTTATTGCCTGCACTTTATGTTATTTGTTTCTACTTTTTGCCTCTTCTCTCTTTTATGCCAGACGGCCATGTTGCTGGCAGTTATCTTGCTTCTACTTCCTGCTGCTGTTGCTGCTTCAGTTTTATGGCCGTTTGTTTTGTTACGCTCTGCTTTTTTTTTTGTATGTTCTTGCAGTGCCTCAGTTGTTCCTAATTTGCAATTTTGTATATAGACACGATGCCTTAAAGCGGTTTTGTCATGTCATTTGGTAATTGGGTGGCAGCGGTTGGCACTTTATATATTTTGCAGACAGTTGGCAGCGCTGTTTTTCACGTTTTGTGTCGTGGTCACACATGGTCACACTGCTGCTTAATTCATCGAATTTGGTTGAGTCTGCGATTTGTGCAAATTAAGTACGTCGTAAAATGCTTGTTTTAACAGCTCATAAAGACAGCCAACTTCAACGCCGCCGCAAAACGTTCGATACGAAAATAAATAAGAATAACGCTTCGAATCAATAAATTATAATTAAATTATAACATAAGCGTATGCTAATTTTCAGCGGCGCTTTGTGTACAAAAATACAATATTCAGTTCAACGCTTGGCTCCCCCGCGGAGTTGTCGCCGGTTTCATTACAATTTTTTTGGCCGTTTCTTTTGCGGCCTATATCATTCCATTGAGATGCGACATTGGCGCATTCCTTTGTGCTAAATGTGGTTATTTGGGGGACGCATATAAATTTCACAAAAATTAAACTGAAAGCCATAAAAGTGGCATATAAAATGGGTAGAAGAAACTGAAATTCACAGAGTTTTGAAAATTTATTTATTGAAGTGTTTTTTTTTTAATAATTTTGGTCTTTTTGAAAGTGCAGTTCAATGAATATTTTGATATTTCCCCAGATCAAAAACTGGTTCCGCATCAGCGTGAGTCCCAGAATGTCTCAAAATTTATGGTGAAGCCTAAAGGCGTTTCGATGCCATAAGAATGACATTGGAGCTATTGAAAGTGTCTTGAAAAAGTAAAATAAACTTACTTGATACTTTCCCCTGATAAATAACTGGCTACATCTGGCTAAAACTCCACGAATACAAACCCAAACCACAGCTAATGCAATGTTAACAGATGCAACAAAGAACTTCATCGCTGTTGAGCTGCCAGAAATTTGAATATAATTAATTTCAGGCCAAAATAAATAAACAGTCACAAATTATGGCCAAATTAGCAAACAAACAAACGACCAACCAAACGAATCAACCACTTTGCCATGACAAAATGTCCGTGGCACAAGTGTCGACCCCCTCGAGTGTTGGCTGCGTATCTATGAGATACGTGTTACATGTGTAGCATAATGCCAGCACAAACACAATTACAATTACAGCCAAGTGACGGCGACTGGCCATAAATATGTGTACAAACCGCATAAAGCGACGCCGCGGCCGTCGCTTAATCCCAAGGATAGCGAAGGGAGGGGAATGGTGGTTATTTATACACCCCCGAAATTCTGCACAGCCACGACGGCCAATTACTCAACATGATTTCAATGAAATTACCGCACAAAACAAAGCCAAACTGGTTGAGCAGGAGCCGCCACATCTAGATCCCAGCAGCAACAACAACATCAATCTCAATAACAATTCATAATTCATGTTTAACATGCGCCCCCGTTGTTGAGCAATTTAGCAATCACCCACCACCAACCACCCCAACGACCACCCCTTTCAAGTGGCGGCCCGCTCAGCCACTTCCTCTCCAGCATTTCGCATAAATTGTTGATTGTTTGTCTATGCCGGGGACCAGGATGTGTATATTTATGACACCCGGGGAGTCGTCGCGTCGCGTCCCTGGAAGTCAACTTTTTGTTGGCTCAATAACAAATGACAAAATGGGGTTGCTCGACGACAACTTCTCTGCCCCCTCCCGTCGCCACCCATCCACCTGCCTTCTGTTGTTCCTGCTCCTGCTGCTGATGATCATCCCTAATTGGTGTTGAATGGAGTTTTTTTTGGTGAAATTTTGTGTTCGGGTGAAAGGTGGTAACCCTCCGCAGGAAGGAAGCTGCGAGTGTGCGAGTTAGTGCATTGCAAGTGTCATTTTTATTGTTTTGCCCAACTTTGGGTGTGTGTTTGTGTTTGCGAAGTTGTGGAGGGGGTGCGTTCGACTGGGTGTGGGATTTTTGCTCTACGCTAAACTTGTGGATGGGCGTGAAACTTATTAACATAATTGAGCTGTTTGTTTGGATAACAATGTTGTGGGATGAGCAATGACTTTTGGAGACTTCTAAAATTGCTTGAAAGTGGAAACGAAATTTTATTCAATAATTTTTTTCAAGTACTCACCTAAAACAAAAAAGAAAAATAAAAAAAAACTGCTCTAGTATCGAGACTTGAAGAAAAATTGTTTTGGAATTATTATATTAGGATTTTTTGGATGGGATAATCCTTTGGTATTTCATCAGGAAAGTGCAAAAGCTTCTGGGTTGAAGCCCATAAGATTCTAAAGTTATTTCCAATTTGTTTTTAAGATGCAACCTTCGATTTAATCAGAGAATGCTGGAAAAATCACAGGGCAATGATTTAACCAGCAGTGCTTAAGAAACTACAGAATGGGCGTATGGAAACGACGGGCGAAATGAACGTCGTTGTCTTGGCTAGACCAGGGGGCGGCAGCTGTATCGGCGTGATAGAAAATCTCAAAGCAGCGCTGATTTGACACAAAGTCAAAGATGGCTTACTGTAGTTCAGAAACTTACCACCACACACTGGGACAGAATGGAAAACTGACGGGCAGAAAACAAAAACGTCGTTGGGTTTGGCTTTATTCGTGTCAAAATCCATATTTTGACCATTTTTTTTCGATCGGGTGAGAGGGGGCCGACTTATGGAGGGAGGAGGGGAGTAAAACCAAAAATCAAATGGGGCTTCGTTATATAGGTTTTTGGGTGCTCTAATTTCATTTCTGGTAATATTTTTCGATCAGCTGATCGATGAGCAACCCAAAAAAGGGATGGGCGGGATTTTCGTACAAATTCCCACACCAAAAATTCCAAATGGGGTACTCCTAAAACATGTCCAATTTGGACCATTTTTGGTTCACGCTTGTCTTATGTGAAGCCTAACATTCTGGCCGACTTTCATTAAGATCGGTCAATTTTTAGATGTTGCTATACTGATTAAAAAAAAATGACGGGAAAATTTTAAGCTAAAAAATAGGGGAAAGTTAACTTCGGCTCGGCCGAAGTTTTGTATACCCTTGCAGCTTCCATTGAAAACAATAAAGTTTTTCTAACTAAGACTACTTTTTGGACCTTACTTTTCTATGGGATCTATACTATATAGATGTCTGATTTCGACCAACCTACGTGAAATCATGAAAAAGCATAATACACTGTTAATTACTAGCTTTGGAGGCGATCCCATTTAAAACAAAAAGTTTTTCTCACTAGAACTAGTTTTTCGACCGATCGTTCCTATGGCAGCTATATGCTATAGTCATCCGATTTCGACCAAACGTAATGAAATCATGGGAAAGGATAGTAAACTAAGAAATACGTACTTTGGAGGCGTTTCCATTAAAAACAAAAAAGTTTTTCTCTCTAAGACTAGTTTTTCGACCGATCGTTCATATAGCAGCTATATGCTATAGTCATCCGATCCGACAAATGTGCAGCCTATTTTTACCACAAGAATTCGTGCAAAGTTTGGTGAGGATAGCTTTAAAACTGACGGAGGAGATAGCATAGAAACAGACAGACGGACAAGGCTAAGTCAACTCAGCTCGTCATGCTGATCAAGAATATGAATACTTTATGTGGTCGGAGATGCTTCCTTCTATGCGTTACAAACATTCGGACAATTTTACAATACCCTCTGCAAGGGTATTAAAATATGGAAAAGTTACCTTCGGCTCGGCCGAAGTTTGGTATACCATTGCAGCTTCCATTGAAAACAATAAAGTTTTTCTAACTAAGACTACCTTTTTGGACCTTACTTTTCGATGGGATCTATACTATATAGATGTCTGGTTTCGACAAAAATCATGGAAAAGCGTAATATACTGTTAATTACGAAATTTGAAGGCGATCCTATTTATAACAAAAAAGTTTTCCTCACGATCTAGTTTCTCGACCGATCAGTCCTATGGGAGCTGTTTGCTATAGTCATCCGATTTCGACCAAACTTTGTAGAATTCTTTAAAAGTATATAAAATAAGTGTATGCCAATGATAAAGACGTTTTCATTAAAAACAAAAAAGTTTTGCTCACTAGAACTAGTTTTTCGACCGATCGTTCCTATGGCAGCTATATGCTATCGTCATCCGATCCGGCCGGTTCCGACAAATGCGCAGCGTATATGTACCAAAAGACTTCGTGCAAAGTTTGGTGCAAAGTTTGGTGAGGAGGAGATAGCATAGAAACAGACAGACGGACGGACGAACAGACGGACAAGGCTAAATGAACTCAGCTCGTCATGCTGATCAAGAATATATATACTTTATGTGGTCGGAGATGCTTCCTTCAATGCGATACAAACATCCGCACAATTTTATAATACCCTCTGCAAGGGTATAAAAACGGTATCTAAACGCTTGCTAAGACTTTTAGCTGGCCTCTCAGACAATCTAAATTCCTTAGCTAAAACTACGTGGCGCCGCAACCTTGACTGGCTGAAAGCTGATAGCTTTAGCTATAGGCTTAGCTAGGGAGAAGCAAATAAAATGGATTTAGCAAGTTACCCTTGCTAAGTGAATGCTACAATGGCTGCTGCCTGCAGCAAAAAACAATATAAGTCACAACTAAGGGCTTGCCCGTTACTTCTGCACTCCAAATATCATCCAAATACTCCTGCATTTGCACTTTTATTACTTGAATCAATTTAATTGTAATCAAATCACACTTGGTAAACAAACACAGTGCAGTAAGACCGTTTGACTTTTGGTGGAATTTTTACTATTGATTTGGCGTTGAGGAGTCACACGCCTAAAAAGTTGTATTTTTAGCAAGGTCAAGATTAAGTATGTCTGAGTACATAGCTTAAGCTGGAGATGTAACTTAAGATTAAAGAGACCAGGTATCGAGGTTCGATACTTGTCTCGTTACATGACTCGTTACGGCCATTAGGACTAGTTCGTCGACGGAGCCGAGTTTTGTTACAATATGTACGAAAAGTTTTTGATTCGAGAAAGTGTGTTTTCATTTCAGTAATAAAGGGTGATTTCTTAGCAACTTACTTTTTGGCAACACTGTTTTTGGCAGTTCAGCTGTTTCCGTGCCACAGCAACTTTCTGTCAAACTTGTTCAGTTTGGTCTATAATTTAACCATGATTCGACTTCACAACGGATAACTTTTGGTGAATGGGCGCTGGCAAAGTTGGAAGAAGAAACCCCTTTTTTATTGAAAAATTGTTGGAAAATTGTGAATGGATACGTGGACAAACAAAATTGCCATATTTGGTGTGAAGGGCAACCAGAAGCAGTGCAAGAACTGCCAATGCATCCCGTAAAATGTACTGTTCGGTGTGGATTATGTGCTGGTGGCATCATTGGACCGTCCTTTTTTTATATGCCGAAGCCAGAAACGTTACAGTGAATGGAGAGCACTATCGAGCGATGATTACAAACTTTTTTTTGCCCAATATGAAAGAACTGGACTTGGCTGACATGTGGTTTCAACAAGACGGTGCCACATGCCACACAGCACTCGACACAATGGTCCAATTGAGAGGCGATTTCGTTGAACAAATTTTTCCACGTTTGGGGCCGGTCAATTGTCCGCCTAGATCGTGCGATATGACGCCTTTAAACTATTTTTTGTGTCGCACTGGAAGCCAATTTTAAAGAATTTGTTCGTAACATTGCGGCCGATATGTTGGAGAGAGTATGCCAAAATTGGAACGCAGCCGCGGTCAACATTTACATAAAATATCTTTAAACATTAAATTATATAGATTGTTCTTTCGACTCAAATAAAGGGGCAAACATTTTTCTGAATTTAATGAATTTTTTTAAATCAAATCCGAAAGCTGCTAAAAAAATCGCCCTTCATTAACGGCAGTTTTTATTTTTAAGAATGTTTCTTACTTAATTTAAGTACTTCGGAGTAAAAAACATACTTCAGTTCAAAACGGTGTGAATTGCATTCAGTCGGTTTTTATCTGAGTGTGGTGTAGCTTAAGCTAAAGGTTTGTTAGTAAACTTGATTTGCTAACTTAAAATCTGACAATAAATGAACTCACTTAAGAACTAAAAAAATAGATTGAAAACAATTTTATACTAATAAATTTATAAATATTACAAATAGACGTATAAAGTATACGTGAAAAAGTTTGACTTACATGTCATTTTTTTTCTTTAGGCCATTTGATTAGAGTAAATATTCCAATATTGTTCACAGCTCCCATATGAAGTGCTAACTAACACTAGCACTTACATGTGTACTAAAAAACTAGACTGTTCAAATAGGATTTCATTGTCTAACTGAAGTGCAATTTCATTTAATTTTGTTTTCCCTACAGCCACCATCGAAGACACCAGCTGTCTTAGTTTTCCAACTGTCGCTCAAATTAAGGGCAATTTTGATTAATTTTTAAACACTTGCCAAAGTCAATGGGAACAGGAACAGGAACTGAAATTAGTATCCACTTAGTGGGCTCCACCAGCTAATTATCTCGCCATTTTGCAATGATAATTTGAATTATTCAGATGCCTCAAAGTGGGGTGAAAACGCACATGACAGTGTGACAAATTTCACATAAAACAATTACCAATCGCAGCAGCAGCAGCAGCAGCGGCAACAGCAACAACTGTCGCTAAATAACAAACGACAGGCAGTCAACGAAAAAATATTTAATTGAATTAAATTGTTTGCTGCTGTTACCAATCGCAATTGGCCAATTTGGCAAGCGGAGAGACACAAACGCAAAGTAGAAATTGTTAGCCAAATGAAAGGCCAAAAACATGGCTAAAGGTGGAAGTGGAAAGTGGCAGCTGAGTGTCGCTTTTATTGTTTACTTTCAATCACTTTTCGTCACGAATTTGTCGGATAGAAAAAGTAGCAACATAAATAAATAATGGACGAGTGGTGGGGGCTGTGGCGGAGGAGGGTGGGCTAGACATTTGCATAGAGCAAATCACAGCCACACGGCTGACTGACTCTGACTCTGCTTTTGTGGACATTGTTGACAAATTGCACATAATGACATTAAATTGAAAATGATTGTGTGCAATTGTTTTTTTTTTTTTTTTGGACTCTCTTTCTCTTTCTCTCTCGTTTTGAATCAACAGACAAGGCGTTTGCGTTTACGTTTGACGCACAAATTAAAATTAATGGCGGGGCAGTGGCGCGTAAAAAACCCAACACGATACATCAAACACTAGCAGCACACACCCACCAATCCACCAATCCACCGATCCAACGCACGTGCGCCCCATAAACACAAGCTGCACTTGAGATGTTTCCCTGCCAAATAGAAATATTTGGTTTTTGCTGCTGTATCTTCTTCCACTTACATGAAAATCATTTCACTTTGCCTAATGTGCAATTAGGAAACGCATTTTCATTAGTTTTATCGCAACCATTTAAGTTTCAGCTGTGCTTTCAATGAGACCTCATCCGGACATGGGCAAGGTACGAGTATGAGTATCTTAAAAATGCGCTTAATTTGCTTATCGGTTTCCTAAGAGGAGGCCCAAAAGTATAAAAAATATATGGAAACAGATGACTAAAAGCATTTGGCGTCTGTAATGATGATGATTATTAGCCAGATGAGCAGCAATGAAGAGCTCGAATTGAAGTCTGAACAAACATATTTTGTAAAATAAGAAGTATTAGAAAAATGTTTATGTTTACTTAATGAATGGAGGAACCACGATGATGCAAGTGTATGTACGTAGTAGTTCTGTTTGTTGAACGATTGGTACACGGTTTTTTTGTCATAAAATGAAAACGAATGAGTATTTTTCAAAACTTTTTTTTATCCGGTCACTCAATGGCTACAAATCGTAAAACAATATATTCAAAACGGGCGCTCTGTGCATTTCAGCAGCACCAAAGTCTCTCTGGCCATTCAGCGATCGAAATGCGCGCCTCATGCATTGGGAATTGTCCACTGCTCCGAAAAGGGCGCTCTTTAAAGACTTAATATTTGGGTATCGAGAACGGACCATAGGTTGCAGTCCAATGAATAGATGGGTCTGGGCTACCAGCAGGCCAATCATCCGCAGAAATGAAGTTCGGTACATGGTTTTTTTGCCATGTTTACGTCGATTTTGCCTTGTGTGCTGGAGCGGAGTCTTGTTGGAAGCTCCAAGGCTTGTGTGGAAATAATATTTTGTTGAGCGGCTTCACAACCTTTTCAAACCGTCTAATTGATACACCATCGCCGAAGTTTTGATTCCACTTTCACAAAAGGAACCCCTATCAGGTCTGGGCTACCAGCAGGCCAATCATACGAAGAAATTAAGTTCGGTACATGATGTTTTTCAGGGATGCAAACTGGTTCTGAACCGAGCCGGTTTTGAACCGAACCGAACCGCTTTTTCCAGCTGGTGAACCGAACCGCAAACCGAACCGGCTTCCTTTCAGAAATGCTGAACCGAACCGAAAACCACAAAGAAAAGCGGTTCGGTTCGGTACAGTTCTCTGATGAGTTTTAAAACGTGAATCGCTTTCCTTTAGCCAATGATACCTACTTATTAACTTCGTTTTCCTAAGATAATTTTAGTTCGGCCCTCTACCAAAGGGACAACTGATAGACCGAATTGAGCCTTAGGAGAGATAAAGCCTTTAAGGATGACTTGATACAAATTTTACTACATGTACCCCTGTAAGTCTCCCGCAATTGCGAGCAGATCTCTTAATATACCTGTCACCAGTCAGGATAGTTTTTCTCATACCATTAATAGGGTGTGTAAGATGCATAGTTGGTATTCTCTTCTTGTCGACATTCTCTACTACAAATCCAACATCATAAGTTTTGGACATTATTATAAGGATCTTAAAGATACTCAAATGGTTTATAGGAATTCAATTTCCAAAGTGTACGAAAAGTCACATTACGACAGAAATCATAATACAGTCGAACTTCTCTATTACGAACTTCTGTACAATGAAGTTTTCTATATAGCGAATTAACTTCAATATTCAAACTATTCTATATTACGAATTTTCTATATAACGAAGTTGATTTTTGTCCTCTTAAGAAGTCGCTATACAGAAGTTCCACTGTTTTTCATAATATGCCTTATGAACCACTAAACCGAACCAAAACCGCGGTTCAGTTAGCTCCAAAAACCATGTAATGAACCGGTACAAAAACTGTGTGAACCACTGAACCGAACCAGTACTTATTTTCGAGTGGTTTGCATCCCTGATTTTTTTACATATTTGAGTCGTTTTTGCCTTGTAAACTGGAGCGGATCTATTCCAAAACGTCGGATTGATACACTTTCGCCGAAGTTTTGACTGCCTTTTCACAAAAATGGAGCTTGGTGACCCCATCATAGACGACTCCCCACCAAACCATTACATAAGTCGGATGGTGACCTCTCTAAACTCTCGGATTGAGTTCGGACGCTTGTTTTGATGACACTGCATACACTCTATAGTTCTGTTTGTTGAAGGATTCCTATATGGTGAAAATTTTCTTGTCAGTAAACATAATTCGTCTGTAGGCAATGTTCGCGTTTTTGTTTCAATGCTGTTGTAAGCAAGTGGCCGGTGTGTCTCTTGTATGCTCTGAGTCCCAAGTCACGTTTTATGATGCGCGACATCCTGTCTTTGCTTATATTCATCTCACAAGACATGAATTTCTTCTTTGATGGTTTTATGGCATGGTTTCGCGCGGTCTTTCATTCCATATCTTCACGATACGATCCACAAAATTCGGGAGATTGCCAGTGGGCGCAACATCTGAAAGGTTTCACCTTTTTGTAGCCGCATCTATGCAGACCAAT
Source organism: Lordiphosa collinella (assembly GCA_018904265.1). Lineage (NCBI taxonomy): Eukaryota > Metazoa > Arthropoda > Insecta > Diptera > Drosophilidae > Lordiphosa > Lordiphosa collinella. Next base: position 126,270 of record JAEIFV010000645.1, on the reverse strand, counting down.
TACGACAACACGATTTTCGAGCGAGCCCCGTTCCATGATTGCAAAAAACTGAAGCCAAAAACTTTTTGATGAAGTAATATAGCATAAATGTCACTTTTCAAAGTTGGAGTGGATGCTTTTAAGGGTTCTCGAGAACGAGTGTGTTCAATACTAGGTATGTTTTGTTCTTGGAAGTACTTAAATTAAGTACGAAACCATCTAAGATGTAAGAAAAATGCGTTCTGAGCTTAAATTCAAAACATCTTGGATTGAGTACAAAATAGACTTACTATACTAGCTGCCAAAAAGTGTGCAACGGAAAATACGAATTATTTTTAAGCGAATATGCTCTTTAAATTCCCAAATGGATCTAACACTTTGCTGATGAAGTGATGTTAGATTTCAAAACCCACAGTAATACCATATTGGTTTTTGGTTAATTCATGGCTCTTAGACTTTTCCATCCTTCTTTTGTTCAATGCAGACACACAAGCCCGTCGAGTGGGGGGTGGGTCCGGGGCGATTCTCCCCGGGCCCGGACTTCTGAGAGGGTCCCGGTGCCTGGATTTTTGATGAAAACTTAAATAAGCTATGTACAACATGAGAAAAACCCTTTTACCTTTCGACAGGCCTGCAGACACATCATTTCAAAAACCAATTGGGAATGGTTTTAGAATTTTGTGGTCTGTAACCGGGAACAATTTGTACTCCCGTGACTCTTATTTTGTTTTAAGAATGTTTTGAATTTGAAAGACTTTAATAAAGAATAATTTGTACTTATTTCGAGATTTAATTGGGTTTGATTTAAGACATAACAACCGTGTTTACACAGAGGTCGTATGAGCTTTTTGTTATTTTTTGCCTGAGACTGGTCGTCCGGTCATACAAAAAAATGGCAGTTTGCTTTGAGTTTGAGACGGTCGCAGACTCTATGACCGAAAAAAATCAGTGCTGCCAGATCGTTATAGCCCCAAATATGTGGCAGCTTGATGCAATTTTTATCGATAGCTTACGGAATGTAGACCAACGAGAATTTAAAATATTACATAAGCTTGCTAAGGATGCACCAAACATTAGGATATTCCATGGCATTGGCAGCTGTTCAAATTCCCTTTAAATGGAGATTTATTAGATTTTCTAAAAGCATTTCACCCTCACTTGCCAGATTTTTAATTATAACTACAACCAACTGCATCTCCGTAATCACGTTGTGTAACAAAAGTTAAAAATGTATGCAAATTTAAAGTAAACGAAAAACAGCTGATTTGATGCTAGCGACTATTTGCGACCGGTCGCTCAATGTAAACACTTAAAAGGTCGTAGCAACAGAAAAAGTCGTACGACCGCAGTGTAAATTCAGTATAATATATCCCGAAACAGTCGTAAATCTAGTATTTCGGTATTGAAAAAATCGTTCTTGAAATAAGAATTTAATCTTGAATTAAGTACAACGTTTTTACTTAATTCAAGTGCCAAGTACCTTTTTTTTTAAGTGTACACGAAGGTACAAATCCCTTGGGCTTTGAGTAAAGGAATTGCATTCGTGTATGATTAAAAAATAATTGTTTTTAATGTAATCAACACGATCTGCACCATTTGAGATGTTATGTTTCTTTCACTTTGGAAAAACGGCATTTATTTTTTAGCTTCAGACCTTTTACTCTCTTTTTATTGCACTTCATTTTGTTAAGCGTGTTTTTTATACGCCTTCGCATACTAATAATTTCCACATTTGCTTAATAACAGTCATCGATCGCTTGCCATTTCCATTTTTTTGCACGACGCAAAGAGTTCAATGTCTTTTGCTGGCGCTACTGCTCTCACTTCCAGCAGAAGTCAAAGTCGGATTGGGATTGCAAACAGAAACAGAAAGCGGCTTTCGCCACACACTCAACTCCAAGTAGTTGGCAAATTAGCAACGGCCGCAATCACAGACCGGCAATTATTTACAATGCAAAGCGAAACCAAATAAAAACAATCAGCTTCGATATGGACGAGAGAGTTTATATGCTCAATCATATGTACCTACTGCTACACATATGCAAGCAAATGATCGTGTGAAATGATTTTGATCATTGACCATCTATCAATGTTTCAAGTGCTGCCAACGTTTAATTAACTTGATAAATCGCTTGTAAATTTCTTAATTATTACGTAGCCGCCGTGTGGTCAGGCGCAAAGTAATGCCAGATTTGCCATTCACTTGACTTACTCACTGATTTATATATATTTATTTAATAATTAATTTCACAGTCATTCGCTGTTGTTGTGGCAATTCAACTCAATTTTGTGCCAATGTCGCTAATTGTTTATGAAGTGCACAACAGCAACAACAATCGGCTGGCAATTATAAATAAGTTTTGCTATTGAGAAACTGTTAACAAGTTAATTAAATATTAAAAACAAAATAAGAAAAACGTATTCATTTTTATCGCATGTGTTGAGAATGCTTGTTTGTTTGATGCCCACTTAACTGGTTATAAGAAGTAATTGACGGCATTATATCATAAGCAAAGCCGCATTTTTTTCCAACTGCTGCTAAATGTACAGTTCAAGCGGCTCTAACTGCTGCTAAGTGTAGCAACTTGATTTGAATTACAGTTGAACTATGGTGGGGAAACCACTCGGAAATCAATGACTGTCAGAGTTCAAGTATAAACGGAATGGAATTTACATTGGCTGTATTTAGAGAGCTAAGAATTTACAGAGACTTAACAGTATAGCTTACAAGTTTACAAAGCAAGAAATAGTTAGGGTATAACTAACTGCCTCGCTTTCTTACAGCAACATTTTGAATATTGCGAGGTTTTACTCATGCTAAATTGCATTAAATAGGTAATTTTGTTGGGTTGCATCAATGATCAAGTCACCTGGGGAATCATGATTGCAGATGGTTTAGATGTCAGCCAGGAAAAGTCACCTATGGTATAATCCACAAAAATAGCAGTAAACCTAAAATCTTCACTCCGTACCTGAAAAACTCGCAAGATTAAGTTTTTTTAAAGATAAACGAAGTAACTTAAAAAAAAAAGTTTTCCTTATAAAACTTTTACGCAACCGGTCACCTTCATCAACTATTGGCGTCAGCTGCGAGCCACGCAGAAAAAGGGTAGTTTTTGATGATTCTCTGCATGATTTTTCGTTATTCATTTAGACCGAATACTTCTATTGGGATCCTTTAGATCTTTTTGAAGTCGATTTAATGTCGAAAATGGTAATTAAAATCAGGGCTGCAAGCCGGTCTTGAACAGAACCGGTTCGAACCCGGAATTCCGACTTTTTATTTGCTGTGAACCGAACATCTGAAGCGAACCACTTTAAAAATAAAAGCTGAACCTTTTCAGAACCTAAAATTTCGGTTCGGTTCAACAAGAATAATAGATAAAAAAAAATGTGACGTACTGCCAAGCGACTTTTTCTGTTATCTGGTGGTAATATTTAGGAGGTGTGTTCAAAAGAAAAGGTGAATTTTGAATTATTTTGAAAAGTAATTATTCATCAATAACCATTTTGTTCTTTTCAAACTAAACGTGCATTAAACACTTGTGCCAACGCTTTTTCCAATCCTCGAAGCACTTCTGAAATGCGCTTTTATACCGAGCCATCAGCTCGTTCTTCGATTCTGACTTGATCTCATCAATTGTGGCAAAACGCTTTCCTTTCATTGGTCTCTTCAGTTTTGGGAAAAGGAAAAAGTCGCAGGGAGCCAAATCTGGTGAATACGGTGGTTGAGGCATGATAACGGTGTTGTTTTTGGCCAAAAAATCGGAACAACATTATGTGTGAGGGTCGTGACAGAACACGATAGTTTTCAAGAATTGAGCCGTATTGCTCACGCAAACGTTGCATAACTTCCTGTAGTATTCCTTATTAACTGTACGACCTCTTGGCAGAAACTCATGATGCACCACACCATTGTTAGCAAAGAAAACAGTGAGCAAAACCTTCACATTTGATCGAACTTGCCGTGCTTTTTTAGTTCTTGGCTCATATGGCCGCTTCCATTGGGATTATTGGGCCTTGGTTTCGAAGTCATAACCCACGTTTTGTCACCAGTTTTGACCCGTTTGAGCAAACCCGGATCGTCGTTGACGTCATTCAACAACTCCTGAGCGATTCTAATGCGACGTTGCTTTTTGCTCAAAATTTAGTCAAAAATCGAAGAGCACACAAAAACGTGACTAACCATTTCAAAAAACAAACTACTAATCGAAATTGGCTGCTAATGCAAACATATGATAAACATATGTGTCCGAATATAACAAAAACAAAATATCGATAATCGAATGTAGATTCAAAATTCACCTTTTCCTTTGAACACACCTCGTATTTAACTTTTTGTCTTTCACTTCACTTTTTTTTGGGCAGCAGCACGACGATGTTGAAATTCGCTGAGCATTGTGTCTTTCTCTTTCGCACCAAAGCTATATTAAAAAAATGCGAGATTTTGCGAAAAACTTTCTTTTTATCTGAAAAAGTATACTCCAACGGGCAAAGAAACGTAAACTATATATATGAAATTCAGCCCGTAAAGTTTGTCCAAGCCCTGAAAGTGAGCTGTATATTTTTCAGAGCACAAGGACTTCACTCAAAAAAATCCGTTCAAAATCTACCATTATTAAGACCATTCGTTGAGAAAAATAGAGTAATCCCTCTTTTTCGTGAGCTGTGAAAGGCAGTGTCATTTCATGAACGCAATTTTAAGACCCCCAGCAAGCAATATGTGCGTGATCTGACACTTTTCTGAAGCTTTTCTTATGAGCATTCACCGTCATAATGTGCTCAAAAAAGAGCCCGGAATGATAGATTTTTTTATGAAAACGGTCGCACTTTATGTGGAAGATTTCTGACTCTAATCTGACTCTTTTCTGACACAGACACAAGTGCTTTCACCCTCCTAATGCATATAAAAAGCTCATAAAAGACACATAAAAGTTCCTTTTCTAAACACTTGAAGCCAAACATCCAACCAAAACAAAATTTTCCATTTCCTGCCTACTTCAACTCTGAAAAATGTTTATACATTAGTGCTTTTAATGAGCACGTGCTCATAATGCTCCGAAAACCCTCAAATTTATGTGTTTACTACAAAATCGTTCTTAAGCTCGACTGTTTTCAGACACATAATTTGGATCGCTCCAAACCTTGCTTGCTGTGCCGTTGTTCGATCTTCATTAACGTTTAGGTGTTGCGTTAGTACCATTTTGTGCTCAACTTGGAAACATTTTGGGGTCGTTTTACAAACTTTCGGGCTTCTTTCAGAAACATTTTGGTAACGTTTTGAGACCACTTTGTGTTGAATTTGACATCTACTGCATATTCTGTCCTGACAGAATACGGATCTCTGAGCTACTTAAACGAGCAAATATGGAGAGTGTCGGCACCATAATACGCAGGATGAAATGGAGCTGGATAGGACATACATTGCGAAAAAGCGAGAACAACATCGCAAGGAAGGCAATGGAATGTAACCCGTTGGACGGAGTCGGGCGGTCACGTGGCAGACCCAAAGAAACTTGGAGGAGGACTGTCGGTAGAGATGGGCAAAGCATCGGGAAAAGTTGGGGAGAACTGAAAGCGATGGCCAACAACAGAGTTCGCTGGAGGAGAGGAGTGATGCCCTATGTCCCACAAGGGATCGGAACTTAAAGAAGATCTTTGGAACATCTCGAGCTCATCTTAAGAACATAGCGGTCTTCTTTTAGAAACACAGTGAGTTCAATTTTCAAACATTTTTTGGTCATTTTTGGAAACATTCTGCTTATACTATGTGATTGATTTTAATACATTTATTATATTCAAATAAGCAAGTTTAAGCCGTCTAGAGGTCATGTTATGTTTTCACATAACTTTAATAGGCAAATACAACACCACAAAGGTGGCTGGTCAACTGAACTGGAGGTTTTAAGAACCTTCCGGTTCTATCATCGGAGCAGAAGCAGAGGGTTCCCCCCGCCAGCATTGCTAAAACTGCTTGGGAATTTGAAATCAGCATAAGTGCACAACCAAAACCAGAACACAAATTGATCTTGATTTCCGAACAACTGTGCGCTTTTTGAACGGACGCGCTTGTTTGTTGTAGTGTAATGTGACCAGAGCGTAGATAAAAATATTACCTGGTGTTTTCTCGTGAACGTAGGGCTTGTTTTGTGAACAAAAATTCATATACGAAATGGTTCAAAAAAGAGTCCGCTTGGGCTGTGTTTTGGACCACAGCTTTTTTCTTAGTGTTGTTTGTCAAAATATTGTCCAACTATATAGACCTAAAAATATACTTTTAATCTAAACAATTAAAGCAAAATATGTAAAATGTTATCTAATATATTGTTAATATAACTGCGTTCCAGTTTGCTATGTATTCGCTTTGTGTCCTTTGTTTTAGGTGACTTTGTTGTTTGCTGTTTTAGGCGAGCTTAATCTAAAAGAAGTTTTGCTTAGTGGACAAAAAGTATAGTGGATGACCGCAGATGATTGTAACTAAAAAGTGCAAAACGGTTGATTAAAGTATCTTCTTTCCAATGGTCTTATCGGGTTTTGACCCAATTCTCTCCAATCTGTAAAAGTCGCATTTAAAAACCGACAAGAACATCAAAATTGCTGCAAGTCGGAAAAATTGTGAAATAGTGGTTTACGGACCCCTACTGACGAAGACCCACGCAAACACAATCTGTTGCAATGGAAGGTTGTAAAGGATTTTGTCTACCTCGGAACGATGATAGCCACCGACAACAACATCAGTCTGGAGATCAGAATATTAGGAGGTCCTTGCAAACCGATGTAACTACGGGCTCAGTAGGCATGTCAAGAGTAGAGCCCTCTCTCAAAACACAAAAACCTCGCTTTTCAAGTCGCTTATTATCCCTGTCCTGCAATACGACACAGAAGCATGGATTTTAACAGCAGCGGATGAGGAGACGATCGGCGTGTTCGAGAGAAAAGTCCTTCGCAGGATTTATGGAAAAGTTGTTAAGTTGTAAAAGTTGGCGATGAGTTTCGCACTCGTATGAACCACGAACTGCATGTGCTCTATGGGGACACTGATCTAGTCAATCGCATAAAACAACAGCGGCTGCGCTGGATTGGACATGTTATTCGTATGGATGAAAAAGTTCCAGCAAATAAAGTGTACAAACGGAGGCGAACGGACTCGGAAGAAGACGAAGACAGGGACGACCGAAACTAAGGTGGAAAGATCAGATGCTGGAAGATATTGAGGCGCTTGATGTGACCAACTGATGTGTAAAGTGTATTCTAATTTTTTAGCTGAGTCTATTGAGCTTTGTCCGTCCGTCTGTCTGTTTCTATGCAAACTAGGCCTTCAGTTTAGAAGCTATCGAGCTGAAATTTTGCACAGAGTCATCTTTTAGCGGGACACTGATAAAAAGTTAAAACGGGATCGGATGGCTACTTCTTGTAGCAGTCATAGGAATGATCTGTTTCAAGTGTATTAAAACTTCGGCACAGTCGAAGTTAGCTTTGGTTTCTCGTTTATCTTATGGTACGTTGACCTGTTTTAAAAAAATTTACCCCATTGTATTGGTTTTTTGAAACATTTCGGCTATATCATTATTGAAACTCTAATATGATCTGTAACAAGTTTATTGATAAACAAATGCCGAATAATTCTCTTTTATGAATTCGATAATCGATTTTGAGTACTGAAACGGCCCAGTCGTTCGTAAATTGCTTATTTACAACTTAACTTTTAAGTCTGCACTTTAACTCTTCTCAAGGTCGAGAGTGTCATTTTTTCTTAAATGATGCAAATGATGCATCTAACAATAATTTTGACCATAATCATTTGTGTTCTTAAAAAAGATTTAAAATCACTATTTAAACGTAACATCATTCCATTACGTCAATTATTTAGGAGGTTCGGTTCTTGGCCCAAAACTTATAGAACCGAATCGAAATTTGGTACTGAAGCCTTGCAAGGTTAGCTATTTTGTAGTGTTCTCTCGTAGCTGCTTTCGAGTTTGCTACTTATGAACTGTTTTAACAAAAAACTGAGCTCTACTTGAACGGGTTTCTCGACCCCCCAATTACTCGCTATCCCACTTCAAAATGTAGAGCAGATGCTTCCTTCCACTTGCAATAAGTGCAGCTGCCAAAAACTTTGCTAAAACTCTTTTTGTTTCCAATTTGGCAACTCCGGCAAATTGTAGAGAGAGAAACAGACAAAGATAGGAGACTAATTAATTACAGGACCAGCTTGCTTCTAAATAACTTGGAACCCCAACACTTACTCATTCAATGCTGAAGCCAAACTGCCTTACTAAGCGCCCCGTGATCCTTTCTTAATTGAAAAATGTCGTCACACAAAGAGAAGAAGAAACGAAAGCTGAAGCAGCAGCAGCAGTGGAAGCAGTGCCATGACAGTCAGCAGCAGCAGCGAAATCCTTGTTAATCCTGCACTGAAATTGGAAAAACCTGCCATGAAATGATGAAGCCAAAGTAAAACTCTTGAGCCTGGCCATCAAATTGTACAAATTATGTAATAAATGCAACATAAAATTTGGCTTTGTTCCACTAATTGGAAAGCCATCTAGCATCATTCTCATTTCCATTCTCATTCCCCCATTCTAATCCTTGGCGCACAATGAAAAGTGTCACAATATTACACTTTCCCAAACAAAACGCAGCGGGCAACCAAATCGCTGTGAGTCAGCAGACCAGGCCCCAACCTGACCGTACGTAGCAGACTTTATGTCTTCGGGCTTTCATTCACAAAAATTATTTGAGTCTAGGGTTTATCGCTTGGAAATTGTATAGCCAGCAAACAATATCAAAAAAGGGGTCATCACACCTTAGGAAATCAATAGCAAAACCCTCGTCGATTTTCCGGCTAACATAAAATTTCTTTTCAGCAGTTTCCAACAAACACAACTTTGACACTTTTTATTAAACTTTTCCCCTTTGTCTATTATGAAAAAAAAAATAAAGTTAGGCAGCCGCGACAAATGAGCCCGCCCGAGTCGATGCGGACCGCCGCGTCGCTTTGTCTATGGATGCTGGTCATCTGTCTGGGTTGGTGGTGGTATCCACATTTGCATGAAAATTTGTTGACAAACGTATTTAAATGACGAAATCGAATGCCTTTTGAATATACGTTGAAACGGTAATTTGTTGACCAGTTTAAGTGTTCGATTAGCAGCGTTTATATGCAAGTTACGCCCAAGAAGAAAATAAAAGAGAAGAAATATTGATAGATGAATATCGCTGGATATCGGGCATTTCTTTTCTTCTTTATGTGAATGGATTTGCTCTAATTTATGCATGATAAGGTGGGCTGACACTGGTTTGTATATCGACCATTCAACGGCAGTGTTATGTCTATATAAAGTGCAATAAGCAACAGGCCCTAAGGCTGATCTATGAGCCGAGCCAGAAAATTCAATGGTTTTGTCATTCGAACTGGGCAAAATCAAGAGATAAGCCGGTAGATGTTTGGGTTTGTTTACATACTTGAGACGTTTGATGGAAAACAAGCTAATGATGAGATGTATCAATATTGATACTACAATTGAGCCATAAAAGCAGAATTGATATTAGATTAGAAAAAAAAAAACTATTCGTTCAGTTATCAAATTTCAAGTTTAATGAAATACAATTTATTTTAATAATGAGTGGAGAGCGAAATTCTAGATTTAAGATTATTAGTAGTTTTTTAGGAAAATGTTGCCGTCAAATTCAATTGAGAGCCAGCTTCGCAGGAGCACCACCAATTATCATACTCTTTTCGATCTCGAAACATTTAAGAAATAGTTTCTCGACTCCTTGAAATTCTCGCATGCAACATGCTTGGAAAAAATGCACTAGAAGACTTCTAGATCCAAGGCCAAAATTCTTAATCCACACATGAGCTCTTAGTCCAAAGTTTCTTGTTTCTTAATCCACGAGTCCTAAACGCCCATACCTTCTAACTTTGCTTGCACTTTTTGTTTAGTAACTTAAGGGGGTCTTCTGCCTTTGATTGCCGAATTTTACCTGTTCTTTTTTTTAAATCGTGGAAAAAAACGGTTAAAGATTTTTAAAATCTGTTTGTTGTATTTCGTAAGGTAATTTATTGAAAAGAATTATTGAAAGAAAATATTTTTAAATATCTAAGCTAATAAAATATGCAAGAAAAAAAATCTAAAAAAAGTTTCAATTGAAAAAGACCCCCTTAATATTCTTCCCCTCGCCAATAATACCCGAAATCAGAGATCTGCAAGTGTACCTGATTCTTGACTACGAATGCAGTCGCTATAAAAGCGTGTGCGGTGTGACCCAACATATACAGCTAGTATTTCTGTGACTTATTGACTCGTGTGATCGGTTGTCAAATTTGTTGTATCATCTTCGATCTACACCGCATGTTACTAATGATATAATTGTAGTATACCCTTGCAGAGGGTATTATAACATTGTGCGGATGTTTGTAACGCATTAAAGGAAGCATCTCCACATAAAGTATATATATTCTTGATCAGCACGACGAGCTCCGTTGATTTAGCCCTGTCCGTCTGTTCGTCCGTCTGTCCGTCAGTTTCTATGCTATCTTCTCCGTCAGTTTTAAAGCAACCCTCACCAAACTTTGCACGAAGTCTTTTGGTACAAGTACGCTGCACATTTGTCGGAACCGGCCGGATCGGATGACTATAGCGTATAGCTGTCATAGGAACGATCGGTCGAAAAACTAGTTGTAGTGAGAAAAACTTTTTTGTTTTCAATTGAAACGCCTCCAAACTTGGTATTTCTTAGTTTAGTATGCTTTTCCATGATTCCACCAAATTTGGTCGAAATCGGACATATATATGGTATAGCTGTCATAGAAAACTATAGTCTGAAAAGCCGTCTTAGTTAGAAAAACTGTTTTGTTTTATATGCTCCCACACGATTCTACAAAGTTTGATCAAAATCGGATGACTATAGCATATAGCTGCCATAGGAACGATCGGTCGAAAAACTATTTCTTGTGAGAAAAAATTTTTTGTTTTTAATGGAAACGTCCCATACGTTGTCAAATATTTATTTTAGTATCAGAAATGAGCTACACGAATGGCGCGAGTATTATTGGCACTTCATGAGCGAAGCACATATACAAGGTGGGCCAAAAGAAGTCACCCGGGCCAAAAGAAGTCACCCTATTGGAAGATGCTCTTATTTTTACAAATAGCCGCCAAAGTCAGATCTGTTTTGACATTTGTGGACTAGACAGATGTAGAATATATATAATATTTACCTCTTTATATTTTGGCGGCTATTTGTAAAAATACGTGAATAGTAAAGACTGCACACATTTTGTTGCAGTGGTTGGGACATTCCGCTGTTAAAATTATCGATAAATATCGAGTAGTTGCAGTACACAATTAAAGGGGCTCCTTGGGTTTGTAAAAATATCTTAACGATTTTTTTCACATATTGTAAGCTTAGATATTTTCAAATATTCGGGGGTGACACAGTAATCTCTAGTGATTTTCGTATAAACGCTTGTATTTCGAACTAAAACTACTTGCATTTAAATGTGAAGTGGCAGAAAAATGTTTAGTTACTAGATAAAACGAGAGCGTAAGTTAAAGTCGGTCCTACCCGTTACTCAGGGCAATTATTGCTTAATAGCCTTTCCCTATGTTAATTAACAGAGCATTAACATTAATGTGACTATTTCAACATTATGTGGGCAAAATGTGCATGTGGCGCCAAAAAGAATGCAACGTTTTTTATAGCCTTTATAACTCTGCCATTTATTATCCGATCTTTAGGAAACTTTCAGAGATTGCAGATATTGGGCCCATACACTACACTGCAAAATATGAGCATAATATCTTTTGAAAATTGTTGGAGCTGTTCAACATTTTTTATTGTGGGGCGGGAGGGGGCGTGGCCAAAATTTGAAATAAACTTGATCTGCGTAGGGAAAATAGGAGTCTACATATAAAGTTTGGTGGCTCTAGCTCTTCTAGTCTCCAAGATCTAGGTGTTCATACAGACTGACGTACAGACGGAAATGGCTATATCGACTCGGCTGTTGTTGCTGATCACATTTGTATACTCTATGGGGTCGAAAATGCTTCCTTCTGCCTGTTACATACTTTTGCACAGTTCAAGACTATTTTCAATATTTGCCACGCCCCCTCCCGGCCCAGCAAATTGGAAAAACGTCATATCTCCCACAGTTTTATAGATAGAAGGTTCGTTCCTTCTGGACATATTTAATAATCAGGATTATTTATCGATCCGCCAATGGAATGGTAAAGATCGGATGAACGGTTGTCGAGTTATAAAGAAAACAAACAGTTATGGGCAGCACCGGTCGCAACGGTGATGGGCAGCTCTTCACAGGTACAGAGACTTTCTTTCTTGTTAATGTTATCATCTTGAAAATTGGTATTAGACTATTTTATATATGCTTCCACCAAATTCTACAAAGCTCTGTCTAAATCGGATAACTAAAGCATATGTCTGTCTTACGAATGATCGGTCGGAAACTGAGTCTCAATGGTGAAATTTTTTTTATTATAAAATTGTCCAGATGCCTGTAACGCATTAAAGGAAGCATCTCCGACCACATAAAGTATAATTATTCTTGATCAGCATGACGAGCTGAGTTGATTTAGCCCTGTCCGTCTGTTTCAATGCTATCTCCTCCGTCTATTTTAAAGCTATCTTCACATAACTTTGCACAAAGTCTTTTAACACAAATACGCTGCACATTTGTCGGGACCGGCCGAATTGGATGACTATAGCATATAGCTGTTATAGGAACGATCGGTCGAAAAACTAGTTCGAACGACGGACGGACGGACAGGCGGAAAAGGCTAAATGAACTCAGCTCGTCATGCTGATCAAGAATATATATAATTGATCTGGTCGGAGATGCTTCCTTCAATGCGTTACAAACATTTGCAAAATTTCATAATACCCTCTGCAAGGGTATAAAAACAAACTGCAAAGGTATACAAACATCGGCCGAGCCGAAGTTAACTTTCCTCTATTTTTTGTTTAATTATGGTAAAATTATGTTTTATATTCGTTTCCTTCATTTGGTCATTGGTTACTTCACTGTCACTCCTTGATAGGCAAACTACTTTACCATTCCCTCCACTTTGATTGCTCGTAATTGCAATTCTTCAAGTGATTTTCTAACCCTGCCCCAGGCCACCAAATTCTACATATTATTGTTCTGTGCCAGCAGCTATTCGTACATATTGGAACCGCTTCCTCATGTTCAACCGTATGAAATACGCACGAAACGTTCGTGTTGAAAAATGTGATGTTTAATTTCGCACATTAAAATCAGAAAATTATCAGACACGAAAAGCCATAAACCGCACACCGTATGCCCCGTAAAAAAAGAAGCAGAGGAGGAAAATGAGCAGACAACAGGGAGACGCACTGAGCAAGATTAAAATCTTCTGAGAATTGTGTGGACAAAGCCAAAGGACGGGCCAAAGTAACATAAATGAGCGAGGGGCGCGCCCAGGCAGGGGGAAGCCTGGCCAAAAGAGTCAAATCGATATGCGACTGCAAAACTGGAGACAACGACGATGGCATGTAAACAAATCGATTTGTTTCATTGATGACATTCTTGCCGAGATTTTTGCAAAATGTCATAAAGTTTATGACTTAAGTCTTTTGTTTGGCTCTGACCGGAGGGACTTGAACTGGCGACTGGGCTGGGTACTCGCACGAAAATATCATTATTAAACCGATCGGAGTGAACCCGAACCGGTTTGCCATTTAAAGGCAGCAACCGAATTCGAATTCGAGTGGAGCTTACTTGCAGATTCTCAGCCAGCCTGCGGCTTTCACACCTACAAAAGTGTCATGCGTTTGGCATTTAGCGTGTGAGTTAGTCGATGTCTCAGCGTCGCCGCAAAAAGCATCCCAGCATCTCAGACCACAAATTTAACGATTAAGACGTGTTAAATTGTTAACAAGCCACTTGCAGTTATTGCCAATAAGCTGCAACTTTACGAGGCGAGGCTGGGATGGGTTGGGGCTGTGATTCGAATTCGTGTTGTCTAGTCTTAAGTCATTTGCATGAGAAAACTTATTTGGTTGCATTGAATGGTAGTTTTTCATGGGTAAGTTAGTAATTAAGGTTATTAGAACCTTAGCTCTGTTCGTTGTAATCCATAAAGAAACATCCGATTCCGATTTGGGCCCGCATCACCATTATCAATTAATTAGTTTGTTCACCTTACCAGCGCTCTGGGATCTGACCCACCTTAGCCAACTGCTGCGCCTAATTTCTGTACCCTCTCTGAACCGGGGAAAAACAAACAACGTACAAACTCGACTTCCATATAAAATCACCTGTGGTGTCAATATTTCAACACTGCCAGCGGTGTTGAAGCTCATCAGTCGAGTTGTCTCTGATTTGCTTTGGGGTTCTCTTCAATTTGGTTTTTTTCTCCCGATGCTAACAGACTTTTGATTTATGGGGGGGAATTTAATTAATCAATATTTTGTTTAAACAAAGCTAAGCCAAAAAAATAAAACCGAATGCAAATTAATCACATGCCATGATCAGACCAAGAACCGGCTGCTGCTACTTCTCCAGCTGATGATGATGATGACGAACTAACTGACAGTTGTTTGACATACCCCAGTCAGTCTCTCAGCCAGCGGCAGAACGGACAAAAAAACAATTAAGTGACGCCAGGCAAACAAGTTGTAATTTTTTTATTGAAATGCAAAAGCCAGACATGGCCAAAAGTGGGTGCAGCCATATGGCTGGAAACTGCTGGATGTGCACGTAATTAAAAGGTTAAGTTGATGTAACTATTACATGTCCCCCATAAATGAGCAACAGTTGCTACCCATTCCCTGTCTAGCTGTCAGTTTGGACATTTGTACATTGTAAATGTTGACACTTTACCACACACACAGCCCGCCGTGCCAGAGGGAATGATCTTGTTACAGTTACATGAATGATCACCGCAAATTGGCTGCCACCCCACAGGAATGAGGAAGCATGAAAATTGTCGCCCCAAGTTTTCATTGACACCTCGGCGCAAGTTTCCAGACTCCGCCAAAGCCCCCCAATCTTCACCACCAGCCTGCGCCATTCCCAAAGTTCGGTGCTTTGACTGATGAGGCCCGCTTTTATTTATAGTCAACGACAATCGCTGGGCGCGATCGTGAATGACTTACCGACTGAATGAGTGAATGATGAGCAAATTTATCGCAGCATTGTGTCAACTGTCGAGCACCATGTGTGTGGGCCACCATCCTCCAATTCCATTTCCATCTTCTTGATGTTGTTCTGCTTAGACCCGTCCCGTGTGTTCGCCCCATGACAAGCGTTTAATTATTTGGCTTGATTGTTGTGTTTTGGCCCATAGCACACACATTCAATTCTTCATTCATGTTTGTTGTAAGTTTGTTTCGTGTCTTGTTCCGCGGTGTCACATCATTGACACGATCACAGCTGCCGTAAGTGGTTGTCGCTGAGGCAACATACATTTGACCCTAAAATGGTAATTCCAGGAATTGAAAGCTTGATTAGCAGAGAGTAGGTGATTAGGTGGTGAGTGGAAGTAGCTTTTCTAGAACTTAAAATGGAAGATCAATTCTAAGAAACATTTTTTAGGGCACATTCAGCAGATAGTCTGATTACTGATTAATGATACATTTATAAGTGATCTACATTTTAGGTAACTCGCTCTGAACGAGCAATGCACGGAAGTTCAGAACTGTACAGGGCCTTTGTAGACTTCACTAAGGCATTCTGCAGCGTAAGCAGAAAGTGCATATAGTTAGCAGGAGTTGCAAGGTGAAGCTGGCAAACTATCAATGTTACGCTTCACAATTGATTGTTCCCTTCCCCTATTATAGCTTAGAGCATTTTGTATGATTTTCAAATTACTCGCAATAAGAGCAGACGCCATTGTTGAGCTCAATGCCACCACCCAACAATAGAGGCATAAGGTGGTAATAGCCCCACGGCATCTGAACTAAGCAGATGATATATACCTTCTAGCCAAAAGGTTAGGCGACCTGGCAATTGCGTTATACTGGCCTAGTTTTGGATGAACAACCCATTAAACAAATTCAGAAATTCAGCACCTGTCTAACAGAGGTGGAAAGCACAACGTTTGGTTTTGCTACCGAAGGAAGGAAAGGTAGCGGAAGACCCTTCAGCTTATAAGCCTGGGCAAGCTGGGCACTGTGGGAAAAATCCTTCAGGGGATCGTAAAAGCGCGCCAAGAGGAAGCAGTAGACTTACGTTACCCTGCAATGTGGATTCAGAAAAGGACGATCAAACAAAGATCGGAGCCATCGGAAAGTAATGCGGTATCGCGAGCAAGGCAATCCTAGGAGAATGATGGATGTATGGCGCGAGGAGTACTGTTAAGTGACCACATTGGACAAAAAAAATGCCTTCAACTCAACTGGATGGGATTATATCCTGAATGCTCTTAGCAAAATAATTGCGCCGCCATATTTAGCCGCCATAGAAAGCTATTTGAGCTATAGAGTGCTCATATATGACACAGATAATGGTGTGAAACGTCACGAGGTCATTAGAGGAGTTTTACAAGGATCTGACCTTAGCCCAATGCAGTAAAATATCATGTACAGCGGCATACTCCGGCTCCAACTATCAGCCGGAGCAACTATCATTGGTTTCGCGGATAATATTGCTGTGGTCGTTGTAGCAAAACACCTCAGCGATGTGGAACAGACCAGCAACAGAGCGATTCGGGAGGTCAGCAACTGGTCAGAGAGCAAAGGCCTAACGCTAGCTACTTAAAAGAAGGAGGCAATGCTAATTAGCAGCAGATACCACAATTATATTCCAACCTTTCCTTAAGGACTAATGATTAAACATAGGCTGGAACCATTTGCCGTATGCCACAAGAAACAAGAAACCCAACCTAAATTCGTGCAGCCAACGCAGTCCAAAGCGTCCAAACCATCTCAAACGAAGCTGCGGTGGTGGTGGCTGGACTGCTCTTGCTAGACCTTAAAGCATATGAAGCTGCTGATCAATGCTTGGACGCTCCAGGAAACACGGAAATATGACGAACGGAAATATGCGACTTCACAATGACGAAATGTCAAGAGAGGTGGCTGAGATCGACCAAAGGACGATGGACATTCAAGCTAATCCTTAAGTTAAAATTAAAGCTGGACAAAAGACACGGACAAGTGATATACTTCTTGACGCAACTTCTTACGGGACGCGGATCTTGAACTCCTCCTTACCGGAAATCGTGGAGAAGAAGGCGGAAGCTTAGTGGGTAAAACTCCCCCACTTCAGTCGCTTTCCAGCGATTGGGACGGCTTTTGATTCTTCTATTGCTTACACAGAAAAAAAAGAATGAAAAATGCACATCCTTTGGACGATCTTAAGCTCCGTTGGATGATGAACAGGATACGAAAAACATATCCATTCCAAATGGATACAAAAATCATCAAATGGATATTTTTTAATTTCCTTTATTTCTCTGTGAACCAAAAAATAAGAAAGCTTCCTGGGCAGCGTAGTCGCTACTGAACTCGACTTCGATTCACGCCTCTCAAAAACAGTGATAAGTGCCTTTGGAATGCTGTCAGCCCTTTGGCAATGCTGCTTATATACGCATTGGCTCAAAATCAGGTTTTTCAAGTCAAGTCCACATGAAAAACTAAAACTTTCGTAGGGTCGAAAATCCAAACATTTCTGAAGCGATGCCTGCGACGCACACTCAGAAAAAACCGATAATTTTGTACTTAAATTAAGTGCAAACGGTGTCGATAGTTCGGTTAGTACGAAAATACTTGATCCAAGTACCAAATTCTTGGATCATGTACGATTTTTTAATCCCAAAATACTTGACTTCAGACTGTTGCGGTATATATTGAGTACATTTCGAACTATTTCAAAATATTTTTGATCATACTATCAGGTTGTAATGGCCTTGAGTCAAGCCCGATAAACTCTCAAAAAAAGTACAAAATGTTCTTACTCAAATTCCAGTCATTTCTGATGTTAGCTCAAAAACATTATAGAAGGAAAAAATGAGAATTTCAAACAAGTTCAAAACATTCTTGGTTTGAGTTCTCACAAAACGAGTTCTCAGTATTGAACCAAAGAATGCTGGAAATATCCATGGGCCATAAATAAACCTCTTTGGTATAACTATTGTAGGTCAGAAATTAACCATCATAACTCAAGAGATAGAATCAGTTGGGAATTTCAAGAACAGACTCTCTAAAAAATAATTTAGATTTTGCGTTGCACACTTTTCGGAGCTAGCATTATAGGTCAATTTTGTTCTCAATCTATCATATTTTGTACTTAACCTTACTGTATGTACAAAATGTTCTTGATTCAAGAACATTTGTTCTCATTTCAAAAATAATTGCACTCGTTTTTCGATTTTAGTATGTTTCGTACTCAATTTAAGTAAGCCCAATAACGAATCATACTTGAAATTTTAAGTACAAAACGGGCTAAGTTCAATCCCCTTTCATTTAGAACGCTAGCAGGCGTTTTTTTCTGAGTGCAATTTCTTTAATACTGAATCTGTATATACTAGATAGAGTACGGAATCCTGAGCCACTCAGGCGAGCACGTATGGACCTAGAAGAAAAACATAGCTAGGAAGGTTATGGAGCTGTACCCGCTGCCCGGAGTCGCTCGGTAGACCGAAATAAACTTAGGCAATTGCCGGTAGAGAAGCGGAAAGTTCATTAGAGTTCATTGGAAAAGAGGAGTGATTGACGCCCCAGATCCTAGGAAAAAAAGAAGATTCCAAATTAAATTCTGCTTCTTCTTCTCATTTGGCCCGATATTTCTATGACAACCGTTTGACGGTAGGTAGAGCAGTTCAGCGGCCGTTTAGCAACTGTGTTTCCTAAGTTTCGGTCGTCCTACACCTTTTTATGGAGCTTCTTCTCCATACAAGTAACATGTCCAACAGCGTTTGTGGACTAAAACAGTGTCCCATAGAGCTCAAACAGTCGTGGTTCACGGGTGCGTTCATATGCTTACCAAATTAATTCAAAATATTTCATCCCTTTTTATTTAACGATTCGATCTTCTAACTATCTGAAAAATTAACCATTTGGTGATCGATGGCGCAATTACAAAGTAGTCCTAATCATTTTCTCAATACAAGATTCAAACCGGGTACAAACTTCTGAAAATCTAGAGGGCTTCTACCCGTAGTTCGAACCCGCAAGACCAAACGACAATGGACATTAAAAAAACTTTTTCACGTCAAGAAACCAAAACTACATTTTCAAATTTTTCTAAAGTTACGATTCTTTTCAATCAAGAACGATTTTCTGTAATTTCTCGAGAACTGCACACCAAAAAATGTTTGCACCTCATGCTTTTGCGTTCGGTCTTACACTGGAAATGTCAGTCAGTATTTAGCAGAAGTCGTATTAACAATTGACCGTTTTTCGTTGTCCAAAAATAACTGTTATTTACGGACCCTTTGAGCGAAGAGTCAGAGATGAGCCGTTCTCATCAGCTCTTAAACGAAACGGTCTGTGATCAACGAACAACCAATGGTTTAGTTTTCCTTTTGCTCTGCTCATTCACTTACCGAATGGACGCGAGCGAACAAAATAAAAGTCATTTGCGTTTGTGAGTATGTATTGAGCAGACCTCAAAGGGAAAAACGATCAATTGTTATTTACGAGCTCAGGTAGAACACTAACAGAGAACAGAAACTGTGCTTTGAGGAGTTTTATGTTGATGGCAGACCTCAAAGGGAAAACAATCAATTGTTATTGTAAAAAAAGGATCATAAACGCATTGATTAACTTGACGATTCAAATAATAGTAATAAACAAGTAACAATGTCGGTCTAAGTCGATTGCAATATACTCTGTACCAACGAAAGTGTGTGCTCAGCTTGAATTTTGATGCTGCAGTAGAAGCTGAAAGGGACACGGTCAGACGGACTGGCTTAAGACTCGCTGCTAAGCTGTTGAAGAACACTTTTTTAACTCTTAAATTGACTATCGCTCGATCGATCTTTACAAATCCTTTGGCAGATCGATAAATAATCCAGATTACGAAAAATGAACAAAACAAACCTTATATTTATAAGATTATAAGAGACTTGAAAATACTTGAAAAACAGCTGTATTGCTCCATTTGGAAAGAACGATGTCATGCTGTTTTATTTTTCTGAATCTGTTAATACACAAGCTTTTCAAAAAAATTGAAATCCAAAGCTGGGCTTACGCTGTTCAACGGAGGAGTCAAGATAGTCCAATATAAATGCATGTTTCAAAGTTATCAATGTGAATAGCTTGTCAATTTCATGGTCGAAACATGATGAAATGCAGGTCGAACGAGTGTAGACTTAGCCTTGGACGCCACAGTTAAGCTGATTTTTATCGACATACCAATTGATCGTGGAAAAACTGAGTTGAGACTCAAATGCAACGATTTTAAGTAAATGATGTGTCATTGAAATTCTTTTGTAAAAATTAATTTCTCCGTGTGACTCTCCTTCTACAAGGGCTCGCTCAGTGGATATTTTCATATCTAATCTGATCGTCATTTTCTCACGCATTTTTTGTCTTTTTTTTGGCAGTTTCATAATCGCCCGTCTGTCTGCCAACTTTGGCTACTTCTGTTGCCCGAAAACAGCATCATTCAATTGCCGACACCAACAAAAAGTTTAAGCCGCCGACGCCCACAAATGTGTTGCGCCTTCTACTGCCCGGCCGCCGCATGATTGATGGGGCATCTTGCGTACAAATTAACACCGGAATTACTCGTGCACTGGGGGCAATCGGCAAGTTCCAAGCCATCGCTATTAGGCCAAAACTCCACCCCTGGAAGATGCGTCGTTCCATTTGAACTGAAGCCGACTTTCAATTAGGCAAAGAGCTGGCGAAAACACCTAAAACAAAAAGCCGCTAATGCCTTGGAATGCTCTTGAATCCAGTTGAAAGTTAATGAGTCGTCGCGACGACGACTGAGGCTGGCCCTCGGTGAGTGAGTCATACGCCATGTGCTAATTATGAATATGCAACTAAATCATTACATTTTAAGCCAGTGTCAAAGGCACAGCAGGAGTTGAGGAGGATCCTCTCGATCTCTGGTCCGCGCTTTGTGCGCTTGATTAATCGCACAGAATATGAGCAAGCCTCGCGTAGGTCTAGCTCCCCCTGCTCCCGCTCCTTATTAATTATGCGGACCGGCCCAAGATATCGAGATCCAGATCCTGTGGGTCGAATACGACGCGTGCTCAAGGCGTGAATACCATCGTCAACAAGCTAGCACCTTCTCCTCTGAATTATTGCTGAAATATTTGCTGATTTATATGCTGGCAGATCCAATGTTTTGCACTTGGCACGCCATATGCGTGTTTTCGGAGAGTCGCAGCAACCTTGTTGCAATTAGTTTTTGCATCACCACCCAGCGCGTGATATCGTCTTTCAGCTCAACCTTGAACTGACCAACTGACGGGACTCTCGGCTCAGCTCGGGCGCATAAATCGGCTTGGCATCAACTGCAGCTGAGGCAGACTTCCGTGTAATTAAGTGGCGTTCACAATGCGCTCCACCACCCATTGTGTGTGTGCAGCAGAGTCCCAGTCGGAGTCAGAGTCAGACGCAACTCTTTGACTCGACCACAAATTCTTTGTGAAAGCCCAGACAAGCGTATGCACATGATTTCAACAAGGAATCGTCGTGAAACTGAAACTGGGCGCCAGTCAGTAACAAAGAGAATCAGACGAGCTGAGCAGAGCCGACGTATTGGATGCTCTAACACAGGTAGGTAAGGGTTCCTTTCAACAGATTATGGCAGAAAGAAAACAAAGTAAACATTTTAAAAATTATTAAGTACGAAAATAAAACTCTTTAATGGTTTGGCGGATTTTTAACTCTGAATGATTTTGACAGTTTCATTGGAAAGTTTGGCATTTTTTAGCTGAAACATGCTCTAAGCATTTGAAGCACACCGGGTGTGCCTCCATCCTCCTAGTGTAGTTCAAAGCCTGAAATTGTTGCTTTGGTGAGACGCTCATTGCGGCGAATCTGGATAAGAACGCGTCACCTTCTTGATTTTGCTGTTTGGAAGACTGCCACAGCGGAGCTAGGGCGCGTCCTGCGCACTGCCAAGTCAGAATTTTTTGTGGAGAAGCATAGTACCATTGACCCAGACCAAAACCATGGCTTTGCACTAGGGAACCCGAAACCAAAACGTGGTCAAATCACTTCGAATCAAGGCAATTTCCTTATTATTCCAATCTCTTCGAAACATGCCCTGGTGGTCATGCTACCGAAAAGAACGAGGACCCACATAATGTAGACTCTTATCGTCCTATTAGCCTCCAGCTTAATTTCTCCAAAATTTTTAAGCGACTTTTTCTGACAAGGCTTTTGACTATTGACTCTACGCTTCCAGATCACTAGTGCAGTAGAGCAGGTTCACAGAGTAGAGTTAATCATATCCTCGATGCCTTTGAGAAAAAGAAATACCTACTGTTTGGCAGTATTTTTAGACGTGCGCCAAGCCTTCGATAGAGTCTGGCATGAGGGTTTGATGTATAAATTGAAGCCGATACTCCCGGAGTGTCTGTGGAGACTTATTGGATCATTTTTGACAGAAAGCACTTTCACTGTTGAAGTGTTACGTCCTATTCGTGCTGGTGTCCCACTCTATGCGAATCCATCGAGACATATTCAAATCGTTACAGGGAGCGGTAAGTTTCCCACAATAATCTACTTGCCACAATTCTGGCTAGGCCACATCTTCGACGTAGACTGAAGAGAATCCACCCAGCTGATTTGTGGATATTTGGCCGTGCACCTCAAGGTCGTTTAATTTAAATTGTTTCTTAGAATCTTCAAATGATTACGAAGTCCTACTAAAAAAATCTATTCCAAAAAAAGGAGATAAAATGCGATGATCAACTTACTTCGAATTTTGATTATGAAGCCAAATAAGGTAAGTCGCGAGTGTCCCTCATTATAGGGCAAAAATGGTAAATGTCATCACCGGTAGCTACTTCAGTAAACCCACATCATGTACCGTGAGATTACGACATTCCCAGGCATTAAAGAATCAGAACGATCGCTTAAAAGTACAAGTCTTGATCGATCGTTTTTTGGAAACTGTGTTGAAATGTTTGTTTTACAAAATTCTATAAAGTTATTAATACCACATCAGCGAGTTTATAATTAAGTTTGAACCGGCTGCGAATCGGTTTCCATATTTGATCTGGTTCACTTGTTCTCGGAACCGAGAATATTACCAACCTACACACTGAATTTACAGTTCAATATAGATAAGGCTTTGAACCACCTTTACCGTTTGGTTGGGTTAGGAACCGGTGTTGAACAAGTACATATAATGTCCAATTGGATTACACCAACACAACAAGTTTTTATATCTTAAAAAACTTCTGAGATATACTAACATTTAACCAAGGCTGCAAACCGGTATTGAACCGAACCCGGAATTCCGACTTTTATTTTGCTGTGAGCCGAACTCTGAACCGAACCTCTTTAAAATTAAATGCTGAGCCTGAACCTGTTACGAACCTAAAAGTTCGGCTTGGAATGGAATCTCCACACATAAAATCTTCAGTTTATCTAAGATCTCTTGAAGCTTATTACCATGATTCACAAAAACAGTCGGATTACTTATGGATTATTTTCATATGTAGACTAGAAATGTGTTCCATGTGTTCTACAATTCGCTTTCTCCTAAAGATCTTTGCCTCCAAAGTTACTAAATGTAATTTACTAGTAACTAAATATACGTTTTATGATGAGAAAAAAACAATTCGAGACTAAAAACGACCCCCATTTCACCATCACTCGATTGGATAGTTTTTAGGTTGAAAGCGATTTGTAGAATACATAGGATTAAATTGATTACAAAATAAATTTGTAAAGCATGGGCTGAACTAAAACCTTCGTCCTAAAACCTTGTACCTAAAATTTCCTTAACCATTGCTAAATTTTGGTTCGAGCCCGCGAACCGGAAGATTGGTTGGGCTGCAAGTCGTGCATTTAACTCAACTCAACTGCTCGGAGCTGAATGATTCTTTATTTTATGTTTGTTTCCTCTTTTGGTCTAGCAATTTGGTTTTCCACCACGCACCACATAACAAAATTCGTGCCACGTGAGTTGTATTATATCTAACGGATGTGACCCCCATTTTAAGGGTTTTTTCATTAAGATTATTAGAGCGAAGCCCTTTTACGGACGATTGACTGGGGGCCAAGACGAGAAATGTTGTCTTTACGAAAGATTTTTTGGCCACGCTTTTGACTTGGCCAAAGTCAGCTGCATCGATATTCATTTTGGTTATTACATTAAACTCGGGAAACTGAATCAGTCAGTTCTTAAGCTGTCATTTTTTAAAAAATCTTGGCTTAATGTTAACTTTTGATTTTTCCTAGACTATCTCTCCACCTTAAGTCAAAGATGTAGGTCGACCTTATCAGAAATCGTACTCCACCGTAAAATTTGCTGTCTGGAATTTTCGAAAGTACCCAGCGGCGCAAAAGCACATTACAAGATCGATGTTCTCTCTAACACTTTAAAGGCTGGCAGCCTTTAAGTATCGATTACAAGCCTGTATAGGTACTTTTACATAAGCTTGGCCGTTTTCGTGGGCATCCTGATTTCAAAAAAGAGTTCGATGTAATCGGAAAAGTGGAAAAGCGAGCTTTAGATTACAAGTCTATATACTATTTGAGAAAACGATGGCGAGGAAGTATTATGTATAGAAATTTGTGTGTGGAATTGTGGACTACTGTACAACTTCACACACTTGGTGTATAGACTTGTACAGCAGCTATGTTACAACCTGGCAAACTTTTTAGTGGTGTATCTAGGTGTATCGGATTGTAACGTGGATTTCAAATCTACACACTTGGAGTATGAAGTTGTAAAAGTAACTGGAATTCTATTTTGTCAACAGTGAATATATGAAGCTGTAATGTATGTCTGTTTAAGACAGCGATGGGCAAGCCCTTGCTCCCATTGCTCGAGAGGTATTTTAAGGCAAGTGGCGTCTGCGTGGCATTAAAAATTGCGTCGGTTCTTGGCGCCAGCCGCACACAGTTGTCTCTTTTCGAAGCGAGTAAAAAAAAAAACAAATCCTTTAGAATCAGCGCAGGGCGCTGCTAAGTCGCACAAGCATTCAGCAAAACAGGTGCAGTATGCGCGATCGAGACGACTACAAGATTAAATGTATGCAGTGTGTGTCTGGTTTGCCGACAGGAGCCTTGCCAATAAGTTGTTGTTGGACTGCTCCCAAACTCAAATCTTATGCCCACCGCTGGTTTAACATATAATAGTATAGTGACAGGGGCGGCAACTATGGGGGCAAGGCACTTTGAAATTGAAGAAAAGGCCAATTTCGTGCACTATTCAGCATATAAATTAAAACTGGTCATCCAACATTCAGCCATGCAAAAGCTTCTCAAACTGCCGTTCCGATTCGGCGTTAAACTAAAAGACCCTTTCACTTGTGCGAAAATTAGAAGCGCACAAGCCAAGAGATTGAGAAGAGCTCGGCTTTTTACATTATTGTTATTGTAGCGTGTTCAGTGCTACCACAATTTTAAGCCAAAAAGTGGCTAAGATTTCAAAAATAATATAAAAAAAAGTTCAAAAAGGTGGCAGACTAATGTCACAAGTATGACACAATTGTTATATGCACAAAAACTACACGAATTCAAAATTTCAATGAAAATATTTTATCAATATTGTCCAATTTGCCACCTTTTTGTATCCTTTTTTTATTTCAGGAGTTTTTGGACCTTTAATTTAGGGAACACTGGTTATAGTGTATACAAAACGTAGCGAGAATGACCTATTACGTGGGCGCCTACTGTAATGCATGTTGTGGACCAACCTTATTCAGCTCTACGCCGCTGGGTAGTAGATTCGGATTTATAATGAAGATGAAGCTTTAAAAATTTGTATTATATTGGCGTTACGAATTTCCAGCTGCAATGGTTATGAAATTTCGTCTGACCTTTCAGAAATATTACGATTTCTTATTTCCTTTTCGATGAATTTTTGCGAAATTCTGAAAATCATATCGTAAGATACTTTTGACCAGTGTTGAGCCAAACGATTGTTGCTCGAAATTGTGCCTTTTTACCAGTGAACTGAAAAATCAGGTAAACTTGGTCCTGAAAGTCTTGCCCATAAGCCATCTTATTGATAATCCGTAAAAAGACTTTAAGATAGAGTTATAAAAAGCCAACTACATATATTAGACTATGGTTTCTTTAGATTTTCAATTTTTTGGTTTATTGATTTACAAGAGCAAATTTTTCATTTTATAATTTTTTTCTGAATTTACCTTTTCCCTAAAATGTAATCACATCGATTTTTTGCTATAAAAAATGATAATCTTAGTTCTCTTTTCAAGCTCTTCAGACAAACTGCATGAAAAAGTAGTGAAAGCCCTTGCAGTATACAGTAAAATATGATAAATTGAGCACAAACTCTCAGACTGAAGTTAGCTTCTTGAAAACTCATCCTGTTCTATTGCTTCTCCAACTTTGGCTGCAATGCTGGCCTGGATTTTGTATGTGTGTGTGTGTGTGTGTGGTGTGTGACTGTAATTTGAGGCCATTTTGGTCTATGGCAACGAAATAAAGTTGTCAGCTGCTCCTTCACACAAAATGCAAATGGGATGACTCCGGCCTCGGCTCCAGCTCGGACCTCTCGACACAGTGTGCTGATAATTTTTGGTACGTGTCTGGCAAATTAGACTATCGTGCTTGTCGTTAGCTGCTGAAAAGTTTCTAGAATTTCAATGCGATTTAATCGATGTACGACAACCACAAAACTTTCGGAGCCGGTTGCCACACACAGAAGCCGAAGCGGAAGCACTTAATGCAAATGGAACTGGTTTCTCCCAAGAGATCCAGTTTGTTGCTGTTAGTTGTCTATCTGCAAAATGCATACAGAACAATATCATTAATGCAAATAACTAAATTGATAACATCTTTCACTTACATATATAACTTATTGATATAACGTCTATAAAATTGATCATTAACGCTCAAACGAGCGTTGATGGCAACGCTTCAACAGTTCCACCAGCTCAGCGTAAACTCAGATACAGATAATGAAAAGGGTGGAAAAGTCATAAAAATTAAAAGCAAATTACGAACCAACAACTGCAACAGCAGTTAACTCGACAATATTAGCACAATTCGAACGGGTCGATAATGTCGATCGATTGAGTGCACCAGACGCTGACCAAGCGCGACCTTTTGTCACTTCTCGGGTGATGGACGCACCTTAGACGCGGACGCGAACTTCCGTATGGCATTGAAGCGCAACCGTTTTAATATGAGCTGCAGAAGGAAGCAAGATAAAAGACCTTGGCTGGATGAGGATGTGGAACTTATGTATACCCTGTTGAAAAAATAAGCAGTATTATTATTGTACACTAGATGAAATCGATGAAAGGTGCGTTAGAACAAGACAATCCTTCTTAAGAGCGAGCTTAGAACTTTTTCTAAGCTTCAAAAGATACTTTATAATAATAACTTTTAAAGCAGATATGTAAGCCAAACCTGATCAAGAAAATATTGAAAATAAACCCTTCAGCTTCCCTGGCTAGTCCTATATACCCCTTATGGCAGAGGGTAGCACAAAAAAAGAGTTGAACTCTATCGGCTACAATTTGAGTGCCTAATGACGCAAAGTAATGAAGTTGCTGCCGCGCCCCCATACCCTTACCCTTCTTTGCCGAACCGTACTGGACCGTACCCAACCCAACCCCTTTTTTTTCGCGCTTGATGTGTCGTTGATTTTGTTTGTAAAAATCGTCACAGCTGTACAACGTTTCGAATTGAATGACTTAATGTGCAACATTGTGTCATCAATATCCGTTCTGTTCAGTGAAATCTGTTCTCGGCAGGTTTTTGGTCAACTGCCCGTGACAAAAGTGTGAATCGCACGCTCAGCTTGAACGCGCCCACACAGTTCCCTGCTCCACCCACTGTCGTCGCCGTTTGTTATTGTCTCGTCTTACCAATTTGCCGCCGACTCTCTAATCCTTCTATCTAATTTTTTCTCTTGAGTGACATTTGACAGTCAGTCAGTGTCAAGTCATCAATATGTACTTATGTGCTCTCTGACTCTGCCTAGTCGGGGCCAAAGACACACGGCTTTGACCTCGTCTCGCCTTTGTCTTGGGTAATCCTTATGTAAATCTGTCAAATTAGATGCGATTAGTTTGAAGTGAAAAGTAGTTCTCAGCTCTTGAGCCCTGCCGTCTTCAGAAGGTGCCGCCGCCATCAACGGTCGTCGATGCTGAACGGATTTTTGATTTTGAACGACTTGTTGATGGCTGCTTAACGCGGCACTTGCTCTTATGGTTTGGTATTTTGGCATGTACTCAAACTACGATGCGTGGGAGTTAATGTGGGTATTGAGAGAGAAAAAGTTAAAGAAAACACTTATTAATAACATTCAGTTTGAAAGGGAGTGCAATAAACTTTTTGAATGAAAGAATTAAAATATTTTTGTACTAATTGTTAACATAATCAATTATAAAGGACAATTTCAAGTTATGAAATTTCAAGACTGCGACTTTCCGTAAAAGAATCTGTGCAGAGAATATAACTAAAGCCCAATTTACACGACCGATGAGCGATCAGCTCAGCTGAGTTTTAGTCAGCCCTGAGTGTCAAAAAACTTAGGTGAGCAATTAAGTTTAGCATTAACATTTGCCTGAAAAGCTCAGTTGCGTTCAGGCAGCCCTATGACCGCTAAGCTGAGCATTCAGGTCAATTAAATCCGTTTCGATTTCACTTATTCGCTCAGCTGAGTAGGTTTAGTGGCTACTCAGACGCCTGTTTACACGAGCTGACAGCAAATCAGACAAGAACTCCGCTGAGCGATCAGTTCGTGAAAATTGGGCTTAACCACGAACTTACAGCAATGCCATATCTGACATCAGCTTAAGTTTCCGAAGGCTTCCAAAATCTAGCTTTTAAGGAAAACTGAAAACACGCTGATATATATCCTGAAAATAGGAAAAAGTTGCTTTAATTTGTATACTTTTCGGCTTTTTCTTAAGGAACACATAAGCAGTCGGTAGACAGCAAAACGTCTGCTGATGTTTGGGAGGCCCTTTGAACAGTGCTATACAGACGTACCATGATATTCATGAATTGATTAAGGCCCTTTTCTGGTCTAGAAACATTTTTTTTCGATTTTTATTAATTTGTTCTTTAACTTAGATATTCAAAAAGATTACCCCAAAAGGATTTTTCAAAATTCGGAATACTTTCGAAGATATATCCATTGTAGTGACCCAAGGTGACCCAAATTTCCTAGCAACTGCAAACTTTAATACCTTTTCTCAAGTTTTACTGGACCGATTTTGATGATGTAGGGCTTAATAGACGCAGAATTTACGCGGCTAGACAGAAAGTCATTTAAGCCCGACTATAACACATACTCTGTACCTTTAAGGTGCTACCCATCACCGTTGCGACCGGTGCTGCCCATAATTATTTGTTTTCCTTATAACTCGACTATCTTTAACGCGATCTTTACCATTTCATTGGCAGATCGATAAATAATCCTGATTACTTAATATGTCCAGTAGGAACGAACCATCTATCTATAAAACTGTGGGAGATATGATGTTTTCTCCAATTTGCGGGGGCGAGAGGGGGCGTGGCAAAAATTGAAAATCAAACTTGCTCTGCCCGCAATTATAAGAAGTTGTTGTCGTATACATGTCGTACCTCTATCTCTTACCATCTCTGAGATCTGTGCGTTCATACAGACAGACAGACGGATCACTTTTGCACAAACTTAATATACTCTGTGTACCTCTGGTACAGAGTATAAATAATATATAAAACGTCATGTAATTCCTACATACTACCTACACTACACACTGAACTAATAACCCAAAGCACTAATTTAAAATCTTTATAAATATAAAATAGTTTGTCCTGACTGATTCACTGACTGAGATTGGCAATCATCGCACAACCTAAACGTTAAGAGCTTGAGGGCTGAAATTTGGACAGGAGTTTTCTTATGTGGTGAAATTGCGTACTAAGAAAATTCCACCTGGAAAAGTCGGAAAAGCGTCGGGAAATTTTGTATGGGGAAAATTTTATTTTCCATTCAACTGACTTGAAATTCGGTTTGTAGTCGAAATATGCGAAATAATTGGACACGTATGTTCCCGATTTCGGAAAATCCGCACACAAGGAAAGTTTCCGGGAAATTCAATATGCAAAAATCTAAAATCTAAAAATAAGTGAAATAATTTGTAATGTAATTTTCTGATGCTGGAAAATTTCACCTTAGAGTCGGAAAACTCATGGAAAACTCTGCATGAAAAATACCTATTTCCATCCGATTGGCTTGTAAGGATAGTAAGTAGAAGAAAAAACGATAACGTTAACGAAATCGATAACGCAATCAATAAAGATAACGGTTTCGATACAATAACGATACGGATAACGTTCGTGCGATAACCAGTCCATAAGCGATAACTTTCGAACGTGATTTAACGATAACGTGGATAACGAAGATACACATAACGATGACGATAGATAGCGACAAAACGTAGCGATAACGGCAACGATAACAATAATGAAAACGATGACGATGACTATAACGGTAATGTTACCCAAACCCGGTCGGAAAAGAAAAGCTATATCGGTTTTTTGTGATGATTTACGTGATGATTTAGGTTTACTGATCCTGTATAGACTGACGGCGGCGTAGCGAAGCGCGCCGGCATATAAGAAAGTTTTTATTATATCTGTTTACCTTACCGCCTTGACGCGGGATCGAACTCAGGACCGTTTGCATATAACACGAATTGAATGGCGTCTTATCGGTCACCACCATCGCACAGAATGAGATTTTGCCAAACTAGGACTCGAAATTCAATTTTAGCCAAAATTTTAGAGATCTCAAATTGAAACTTGGCATGGTTGTTAAGAAGAATATAAGCCTCAATATTGTTACGAAAACCTAGTTCCAATTGGTGTCAAAACGAACAAGTTCCGAACTATCCCTGAAAAGACTAGTTGAAGACAATTTTTATACCCTTGCAGAGGGTGTTTGGATGTTTGTAACGCATAGAAGGAAGCATCTCCGACCACATAAAGTATATATATTCTTAATCAGCATGTCCTTCTGTTTCTATGCTATCTCCTCCGTCAGTTTTAAAGCTATCCTCACCAAACTTTGCACGAAGTCTTTTGGTACAAATACGCTGCATATTTGTCGAAACCGGCCGGATCGGATGACTATAGCATATAGCTGTCATAGGAACGATCGGTCGAAAAACTAGTCTTAGTGAAAAAAACTTTTTTGTTTTCAATTGAAGCTGCAAGGGTATACAAAACTTCGGCTGAGACGAAGTTAACTTTCCCCTATTTTTCAAATTTCTTTTTAAACGTTTTATTTAAGCCCCGTTCTCAGAACGACAAAAAACTAATTTCTTGACAGTATTTCAAATGAACTTTTGGTTTGCTTTGATGCTCATGGGATGTTCAAAAGTTTCGTTACGAGTACGGGACTCAAAAGACTTTCGTCAATCATAAGAGCCCGCAACGCGGTGATGCGGTTTCGTATGGAATACTTACAATACTACCAGGTGCTTAGCCAGCTTTCCCTACAAATAGGGGAAATATTGTCTTGGGTTCTACCTTAACACCGCAAACTAGGATTTTTCCCAACCACTTAAATTCTTTCTCACGCCTATAACTAACCCCCACCCGTTTCATATATCTTTTAATAATAAAATAATAAAAAACCGTGCACCAATTGTCACAGCTAATAAAATTAAATTTTCATTTAAATTAATTTACAAATTCCCACGTAAGCACACCAAACTTCTATAGCCTAGGTTCGTCCCTTTTGTCCTACCCCACTGACTTCACAGCTTAAAATTTTGCAAAAAGTTAATATCAAACAAATTGCCGGCAAATCGAATCGCTTAAAAAAATGGGAACCACACGACTTGACGTATGCCTAACGAATCTTTTCAATTTACCGGGGCCAGACAGACGGGCGTGTGCTTAACAATTGGCCACACCAAGGACAACTCTCGCCCAAACAGGGGCAGACAGACAACGACATCCTCATCATCAACGTGCGTCGCCTCGTCGATATCATAATGACACTTTCCGCCGAAGCGCAACTGTGACAAAATTAATTTTCAACTTGACTGCATCCGGACAGGGCGCCCCCCACACACACAATTTCTCTTGCGACGATAATGAGACCATAGATAACGAAATTTTATGTTTCCCGAATTTCACAAATAGTTGCGCGAATTTGCGCAGGGCAGCAATGTGAGTCCTGGTGTGGTGTGGAGTGGAGTGGCGTGTGTTCGTGTCTGTGTCCGGGTGCAAAGCACTCACAAGTCAACAGCAGCAGGCTGAGCCACCCCTTTACGGGTTGGCCCTAAGGCTATCACAATCACGGCCCGCCACCGCACTGACAAATTGTTCCGCTAAATAAATCACGATTCATGATTATCGCCATGAAATCGAAATTTTCTGCTTTATTCTCCATGGCTCGGCAGCAGTTATCTAATATGGTTTAAATGCGACCCAATCCCAATTGCCTTAACACAAAACGGCTGCACCAGCTTAGCCGAGTGGCTGAATTATTGATTTAGTTGGGATTTGGCTGGGCGGGGGGAAAAAGTGGTAACTGAGAGCTAATAAAAACACGAGACATATCGAAAGACTCGTTAGTGTATTGCTGCATTAAATTTGGTGCAAGAATTGTTGACTTGTTGAAGTAAGACCAATCGTTGGAGAGACATTTTGTATGAAAACATGCAACAAAGGGATGAGGAAGAGAGAATCAATGGAAGACCCGCAACTATGGACCTAACCTACTTTAAAAGGTTCAACAAGAGTCAGCTAATTTTTCTTTTGTCTTCAACCTTCAAGACTTGATCCCCAATTAACTTTTCCTATGAAATGCCGTGTCAAGGTTAGTTTGAGTTCAGGGTTTGGTTTCATTGTGCAACTTAAATTCAAATCAAATCTGGATCATCAACTGACAAATCCTGAGAAAGTCGCAAAGCCAGCAAGCAATAACAATGCATCTCATCATAATCATCATCATCCCCATCTGCCTGGTGGCAACAACCCTCGATATTTATATACATGCACTAAGGGTGCACGAGAATTATGAAAGAAACCACAAACAAGCCTGATGGCCTGTCATATTTGCCCATTTAACGGACTGACACATCAATGTCAAATCAAATTTCCAGCCAACCAAATTCAGCCTCAGGCTGGAAAAATGTGTCATTGTCAACGCAGATCGGGCACAACATGAGGAAAACAAAAGCACGGGCAAAAAGTTGACAGCTAATCTAATGGCAATTATGGTGTGATGCCGTAACGGCTGCTGCTGCCGCTATTCCTGGTCCTGGTGTGAACGAAAACCTCAATTCATCTAATTGAAGTTAAGCATAACGAATGAAGGAGATAGAGTGAGGACCAGCATCAGCCGGCATAGTTTCGGTTTTTTGTTTCGGCTAACAAACAAACTGTCAAAACTGACATGACAAGGCAACGACGAATCAAACGACCAACAACCGCAATAATCAGCGCTTTGTAGGGGCGTGTTCGGTGCCACCAAGGAAACCCATGGGGCAGGGGGAAATTGTGTATGTAGAGTGATTTCCAGCATTTGACACTTGACATGCATATGAAAATTCTGACACGTCAACGCGCAGTGCTTTTTCGACCAACACCACCTCTGACTTCTCGTCGTTTGTAATGGGAAACGTTACTAATTTCTTTTTTACTCCACTTTCTGTGGTTGTCTTGAAACGCCTTCTAGAGAATACTGAGGCGGTTGGAGGAATCACTTTGATTGACGCCTTTGACAAAAGTGGCGTTTATGCACGGGGTCGGTTTTCCGCTTATTAGTCATACCAGGTAATTTCCATTTCAATATCGGTCATTGTGACAGCCATCGAAGCTTTGCGTATATCGTCTGACAATTGTCGGCGGAATTACCTTTGTGCAGCTTTAATTCATTTCCATATCAAAGAACAATGTTCTGGGGTAAAGTGTCAAAGTGCTGTCCCAAATTGATGAATATTGTGTGATTTGTGAGTCGTGAGAAGGGGGAATAGTCAGTAGGGAAAACTACCACTAGGCTAAATTGTAGTTAAGCTATTATATGGTACCATATATGGTATGGATATGGTACCATTTAGAAGAGGTGGCAAATCGTTGCGTATACGAAAAAGGTACGAAAATGTTGAACTCTAGTTTGGTTTCAGCTGAAATAGAAAAAAAGGTAAGTGGGCAGATTTTTTATTAAGACGCTTCTAAACCGAATGGAACTGCGAGACGATATCTTTTCTCACATTTTCTATAACAGTTCGGTTAATTTATCAGCACAATGTACTTTTATTATGATAAAAGTATATCCAAATTTTTGAAATGGTATTAGTAAAGTTAGCTTTCATAATAATATTTTGATTCCGCATATTTTGATTGAATTCCAAATCTGAAAATAACTTAAAGACTGCTCTTAATTACCCAAGTTAAGCACAAAAATCGAAGGCTATTTTCATATACCGTACATACTAACCTTGTATGCATATGGGTCATTCCATGTGAACTCAGCCACCCGAAAATGTTTAATGTCATAAAAAAACTACTATCCGCGCTTTAAAGTCCCACACATCGAGTGTTTACCTTTATTATTTTTACATTCCCCATCACTTGCACTTCGAGGGATAATCGTCAAAGAACTTAAGGCTTTAACAAACGATATCTTTATAACAGTGTTTCCGATTTGAACGGCATAAATATAATAAAAATAAGAAAAACTACAAGAGTCCCACGAGTCCATTTTTATACCCGTGCAGATGGTATTATAAAATTGTCCGGATGTTTGTAACGCATAGAAGGAAGCATTCTTGATCAGCATGACGAGCTCAGTTGATTTAGCCCTGTCCGTCTGTCCGTTTGTCCGTCCGTCTGTCCATCTGTCCTTCTGTCCGTCTGTTTCTATGCTATCTCCTCTGTCAGTTTTAAAGCTATCCTCACCAAACTTTGCACGAAGTCTTTTGGTACAAATACGATGCACATTTGTCGGAACCTGCCGGATCGAATGACTATAGCATTTAGCTGTCACAGGAACGATCGGTCGAAAAACTAGTCTTAGTGAGAAAAACTTTTTGTTTTTAATGTAAACGCCTCCAAACATGCGTAATTCTTAGTTTACTCTCCTTTCCCATGATTTCACTAAGTTTGGTCGAAATCGGATGACTATTGCATATAGCTCCCATAGGAACGATCGGTCGAAAAACTAGAACGAGTGAGGAAAACTTTTTTGTTTTTAATAAAAAGGCCCTTTTTATTGGCATATTCTTATGTTATGTACATAAACACATTTCTACAAAGTTTTTTATCAAAATCGGATGACTATAGCATATAGCTGCAGTATGAGTTATCGGTCGAAAAAGAAGTTCTAGTGAGAAAAACTTTTTTGTTTTAAATGGGTTCGCCTCCAAATTTCGTAATTAACAGTGTATTATGCTTTTCAATGATTTTACCAAGTTTGGTCGAAATCAGACATCTATATAGTATAGATCCCATAGAAAAGTAAGGTCCAAAAAGTAGTCTTAGTTTGAAAAACTTTTTTGTTTTCAATGGAAGCTGCAAGGGTATACAAAACTTCGGCTGAGCCGAAGTTAACTTTCCCCTATTTTTCTAACTAAAACTACTTTTTAGAGTACTTTTCTATGACCGCTATATTATATAGATGGCCGATTTCGACAAAATTTGGTGGAATCATTGAAAAGCATAGTGAACTAAGTAATACGAAGTTTGGAGGGGTTGCCATTGAAAACAAAAAAGTTTCTTTCACTAAGACTAGTTTTTCGACCGATCGTCCATATCGGATCCGGCCGGTTCCGACAAAAATGCAGCGTATTTGTACCAAAAGACTTCGTGTAAAGTTTGGTGAGGATAGCTTTAAAACCGACGGAGGAGATAACATAGAAACAGACAGACGGACAAGGCTAAATGAACTCATCTCGTCATGCTGATCAAGAATATATATACTTTATGTGGTCGGAGATGCTTCCTTCAATGCGTTACAAACATCCGCACAATTTTATAATATCCTCTGCAAGGGTTTAAAAACAAAGACTTAAACAAAGAAAAGAACTGAGTATCTAAAATTTATCATCGAGTTCTTAGACCCGAATATTTAGAGTTGAGTACTAAGTACCGAATACTTAGTCTCTAATATCTAGTATCGAATACTTATAATCGAGTACGGAGTATCGAGTACTTGGTATCGAATAATAAGTATCGAGTACTTAGTATCGAGTACTTATTTTCGAGTACTAAGTATCGAATACTTTGAATCGGGTACTGAGTATCCAGTGCTTGGAATTGATTTATAAGTATCAAGTACTTAAAATTGAGTACTGAGTATCAAAACTTAATATCGAGTACTTAGTATCGATTGTTTAGAATCGAGTACTGAGTATCGAGAACTTGGTATCGAGTTCTTAATACTGAGTATCAAATACTGAGTATCGAGTACTAACATCGAGAACTTAGTATCAAATACTTAGAATCGAGTACTATTATTGATTACTGAGTATCGAGCTTTGAATATGGAGTATAAAGTAACGCACAACCGCAAGAATGTGAAAAGCGGAGCATATCGTAAACAATATGTTTCACATGAAGGCCCCGTGAGTGTTAGCCACATTCACACCTTATTTTTCACACACACACTAAATTTATGTACGTGTGCCCTGTCATACTCTCTCTCAGAAACTCTCTCTTACATACTCCCTCTGGCTCACTTAGCAAATGCTGTCAGTCTACATCAGCGATGTTCAAGAAGAGCGAGGCCAAAAAGTGAGAGTGTATTGGTGTGCGATATCAAAGCGACACAGCCCAGCTTTAAACTGCCCTGCTCGACGTCTGGGCATCGAATGCAAGCAAAGAGAGTGCTGCTTACGCTCATATGCCCGACTTCGGCATGCGCTCGGCTCGTGTGCGTGTAAATAGCCGATTGCGCTCGGCCCCTGGGGGCTATGGAGGAACATCGCTGGTCTACATTTTTAAATGGGCGCTGTACCTGTATAGTTGTATCATGGGTGAAATAATATAAAATGCAGGCCAACTAGTTTATCATGTCTCATGTGTAGAGCAGTGTAAAGGAAGCCTTAGTCGACGAAAAAAGCATATAGCGTACGTCCGCTATCAAGATTTTTTGGAGATACTGGTAAACTCTATTAGCTTGGCACTCTATTAGCACTCCGGTTTCTTCAACCCATCGGTTTACCCTCTCAAGACGCATGGCAGATAAAACTTTCGCAATCGCATATTGAAATGATATTCGTCTGTAATTGCAAACCATTTGCGATTCGCCTTTTTTGTTTATTGGGAAAACTGTTTCTTTTTTGTACCCATCCGGAACACTTCTCGTCTTTTCTGTTCTCCTCCTCCTCCTCCTCTATAAAGGTATTTTTGTAAAAAAAAAAACAATAACTTTACGGATTTCAGAATAATTAAGTTCAAGGTATTAAATGAATAAGATTTCGAAAAATAATACGAAAAGTTATATAAGCATTGCTATTTTTTAGAGAAACAGTTTACCAATTTCGAAACGGTCATAATTTGAACGAACCATGAACCGAATCGAGTCCGTTGTTCTATTGGCGCTTAAAAATTTGAATGTAAGCCGAAGCAGTGGCTTATAACCTCAAAGTACCACTGAACTAAACAAGTTCTTATTTAGAAAAAAGTTTGCATTCATGATGACAATATTTCGGATTGGGGTTTTTCATTTAATGGCGCTGGATTTTTGATTCGCCATTGCTTATTAACTTGCAGTTTGTTCAAGTTTTGTGCAGGAAATCAAAGCTTCCGATTTCGATCCCTTATAATTTGCAACTCTTTCGTGCAATCAATTGGCAGTTTGACAGTTCTTGGTTGTAATAATTTATTAGAAATTTAATTAAAAGATTTAACCATTCATAAATGAAGCTTAAATTATCATTTCTTACCAACAACATCCTCTCTCCAATGGCCTCGATTCCCCCCCAGTCCCACCACTAACATCCTGACTACCTACCTGCCAGGCCTCCCTGTCTTCTCGCTCTGTTCTGTGGCTGTCGCTACAAACGCCCGTCCAATTTGTTACAATACGTTACACTCATCCGACTCCGATTTAAAGTCAGAGACTGTCGACTGTCGTCTGATGTCTGATTTGAGAGACTGGTGGGGCTGCCACAACTTGCTACGCATTCCAGAAGCTGCACAAAATATCTACACCATGTTGGCGTTTAACGCGGCCAGGGACAGGCAACCCGCGGATCGGTTCGGATCGAATCGAACGCACCAACCAGAAATCAAGCACCAGACAGACAGAAATCCATTCATCAGTGGCAAATTTGTTGGTGGTATGAATCCATCATGGTGCGAGTGAAAGATCGTTTGTCGCTGATCATCAGCTTAAAAATCGCGCAAATGACGAGCGTAAGACATAAGGATGGAGATGGAGGAGCAGGTATATGGGCTGGGATGTGGATGTGGTGGCACAGCAGTCGCCGACTGCTTAGCTTAAGCTGACAACAAAAACAACAGCCACAACAGCAACAGCAGCGATCTGGTGGAGGTAAAATAAAGCAGAGAAAGCATGTGGAGCAGCAGTGCTGGACTGTTTAACTGGTTTCATCTTTGACTTGAAGATGTACTTGATATTTGTCCAGGGGCTCGGTGGTTCAAGCTTTAATTAAGTACAACTAAAGGCATTAAGCGTTTTTAAATTTGTAAAGAGAAATGAGTTTTGAGTATAGGTAGAAAATAGGTTGTGATGTTTCTAAAATTTTAAGATTTTTTTCGATCTTCTACTTTGTATACCCTACGGAGAATCAATCTTGGCTCGGATCGGTTCAAAACCAGCATGCATCCCTGAGTTCATCTCACACTTTTCTCAAGTGTAGCTCATTTTCCAATTCTGCAAAGTCGAACCCACTTGGCTGCTGCCTGTGTTTGGCTCTGCTACCATATTGGAATTCCCCCACCAGCTGTGACACCACAAATGATGTTGATTTTTATCAAAACTTATTGAGAAAAAGTAATTTTTTAAGCTTTACATGTGTGAAGGCTGCCAGCGGCTTAGCCGTGCGGGCTGCTATAAATACTCCAACCGTCCCATACAATTGGCCTACCTGATGGCCAAAGTGGAATGGATGTGGATGCGGTGTTTCTGCCCAGTGGGTTGTCCATCAATTTGCAACTTGCTGTGCAAATATTCAGCAAGTTTTATTTGGTAGCTCTTCGCTGGGCTCTGTGTGGTCTGCGCTGCTCTGGCGACTAACTGCACGAATAAATTTCCATTAACGATGCCATATATTCGAATTGATTTAAACGGACGTGCGTTTGTCCGTGACCGCAGTAAATACGAGGACCATAATTCACGCGAACCAATTGGACATTTTTACTGGCTTCCCCTTCTCCCTAGAAAACAACCGCAGACGCCAGAGTAAACATACTCCGTTCTAATAGTTACAGCTGATTAATCTTGGCCCTCGGAAATCAAAATGAAAACATAAAAACGATTTAAAATCGATTAACCCGATTTGCCGACATGCAACAGGTTCAGCCTCTTGGTTCTTTTTTGGTCTTATTATCAAAAATGTGCGGCTTAAAACAAAGGCTGAAAATTGGGAATCGGTCGGGTTGGGTCCGCTGCCGCCGACAGAACATTCAGCGTGGCAAACGCCTACCGCAAAGTATTTTTTTCTCGAACCGCAGCGTACGAAAAAGAGGTGAGAAAATTGTTGATTAGCTTCCATGGAGGCAGCCCCCCCCCCCTGCCCACCTCCCTAAGTTCCACTCTTCTGCGTGCGCTGACCGATCTTGATGAAGATCAACATGCCATTGGTGGGCGTGGCTGCATATGACTTTGATTTCTGTCGGCATTTCGTTTTGGTTTTGGCATAGGATGCGGATCGAGATCGCGGGATCTGTTGCTTCGGTGTGTTGCATCTTTGGCATGATGAAAATAATATAACTATTAAAATGTGTGTACGGTGGGAATAGAAGAGTGGAAACGACGGAATAATACCCTAAGAGATGGAGTCCTAAAATCAAATCAAAGAGTCTTCGAATTTAAAATCCTACTATAACACAATCGACTTCGTTTTGGTTTCAATTAGTTAACTATTTAGGCGTGTCTATAATGCAAGATAAGCTGCAATCCTCCTATTGTCTTTGAGGCGTACGGCTTTGGTGATCGAATCTACCGTGCCATTTTCAGAAAACTTACACAAACTAATATTTAAAACTTGCATTTTTTACTGGCTCGAGGTCTTGTTATGCTATTGGCATAACTTTAAACAGAGGCACATACCACAACAAAGGAGTCTTCAGGTTGATCTGTCTTTTTGGTGTTTTGCGCGCAAGCTGCCTTTGGAATTCCCAAACAGTTTTGCCGTCGCTGGCATGGAGAGGCTGCTCTTTGGATAGACATTTCAGGCTCAAGATCGC
The DNA here is from genome assembly GCA_018904265.1 of Lordiphosa collinella. Classification (NCBI taxonomy): domain Eukaryota; kingdom Metazoa; phylum Arthropoda; class Insecta; order Diptera; family Drosophilidae; genus Lordiphosa; species Lordiphosa collinella. The sequence goes on along the minus strand of JAEIFV010000645.1, from coordinate 85,803 downwards.
TGATGAGTGAGGATTGGGTCCCTCATGAAACGCGTCCGATCAACACGAAGCCTCCTTTGTTGTGGGGTGTGTCTCTGTTTAAAGTTATGCCAATAGCATAACAAGACCTGGAGTAAGCTGGAAACTGATCTGAAGTACATTTTTTAATATTTTGCCATCACCAATAGAATTTCCACAAACAAAAGTTGAAAAAAAAACATGAGCGCAATAAAATGACGAGCCGAATTAATTTCTCGGAATGAGAAAATTTAGCTGATAGAAGCTTACCGACAAAGGGCACAGCAATTTAGTCTTCCTGAAAAGTGCGTGGTACGATATTGGAGCACTGATAGGACGTGACGGTAAGTAAATTATTAAAATGTCGCCATGAGGCCAATCTAATAAGTAGCTTATGAATGCAAGGAAGCGTGGATATTGCTGCAAGAAAGTTTCCGCTACCACCGAAAAGCGACGCGGCCGTTTTCGTGAAAGTGCAGGCTCTTTCTCCATGATAGCTGTCACAGCTAGTCCGACCACGACAGCGCTTAACAGAATTCCTTGTCTTCTAAACTCTTCGTAATTTATTTTTAATATTTAAGAATTCTTCGTAATTTTTATAAAAATCAAAAACAAACATCTGGGCACACTGGGTCAAAAACAAAAGAATTGTATTACGCGTGGAACTCATGGCGGTGAGTGTAGAGACGCAGCACTTTTCGAATGGAGATTTCCCGAAGGTACCAAGCTCGAGTCCAAGTAAGTCCTGGTAAAGTGAAGTTTAAAATTAATAATTTTAACAAGTTTAATGTGTTTTCAGAACAAACAGGAATGTATGGAAATGTACTTGGACCAAGTATGCACGTACTTCTCCCATGGATCTGGTGGGCGAGACTAATCCCAAATCTTGAAGTTGTAATATACTTGGATCAAGATTGCACGTACTTAATTTAAGGGATGCGTCATGTTGCATTTTTTTATGCAAACTCGAACTTATTTTAAGTTTAAAACGTACTTAAATCAAGTTGATGTGTTCTCATATTAAGTATATTTCAAACTCATTTTTTAGGTCCGATAATACTCAAATGAAGTTTTCAAGCGTACTTGATTTAAATATAGCGAACTTGATGGTAGTAATTTAAGACTCAGTTGACTTTCAAGTTCGGAAAAACAGAGTTCAAGTACGGAATACTTGATTTTTTCTCTCTGTGCACTACTCACACAGAAAAGCACATTGAAATTGGGTAAGGCAACAATAAAATCACACAAAATTGTTGTTAGTCAGTTTGCTTGCGCCAATCAAAGAAAAGAATAGCACCGAAGAAAAGCAGACGAAAGCGTTTGCATGTTTGTCATTTTCTATACCTAGCGCCCTGCATGTATACGCTCATTGACTTCCTATCTTCGGTGCAATTATAAAACCAAAACGTAGCCAAAGAGCAGTTTAAACCGATTGCTCAATGCTTAGTGGATTCAATTCGTCAAAAAGAGACGACCTAATCTAGTAGCCAAAGACATTCTGTGAATGCGAAAAATTAATGTTTAAACGAAAACCGACTCGGTATTCCGAACACGGCCGACTAACTTGATTAAGGGAGAGTTGATTTGTGATGATATAAAATATGTTTAGTGTATTGAATCTGTCAAGTGTATACCCACCCGACAACCGGTATCGAGAACAGATCCGTTTTCGACATTTTCTCGAAGGTTTCTCTCACAAAACTATCGAGAATGTGTTCCGTTCTCGGTCCGAAAAAGTATTACCTGTCGCTCAGTTTGTGGCAGCAAAACATAAGTTCTCGATATCCGTTTTCGGATCCGTTCTCGACACTTTCTCGATAGCGAAAACGGATCGAAAACTAATCCGTTCCAATACGTTTTCGCTATCGAGAAAGTGTCGAGAACGGATCCGAAAACGTGTTGCAAACGTTTAGTTTCGCGAAAGTTGAAAAAAAAAGTTGCTGCTGCTCCCCACACACACCCACTTACTCTTACTGGGACTCGAACTCAGGACCTCGGCACTCTAACACGAACGACGGACATCTTAACGCTCACCGATACAACAGTGTCGCGCGAGACGGTGGCGAAATGACAGTAAAGAATGCAATCAAGACCGGTGGTAGAATGGCAAGACATTTGCCGTGCAGCCGCGAGGTCGTGGTTCGAATCCTATTCAAGGCATTGAAATTAAAATTATTTTGATTTTCTCTTTTTTTTTTTTTTTAGTTTTGTTGTTTTTAAAATTTTCTATATTTTTCCGATATTTTTTACAATGCTCTGAGGTCTCAAATACGTTTTTTCGCAGCTGAGTTTCTGTGCATTTATCTTTTTCCTTTGCAAAGCTGTCACAAATAGAGAAAAAATAGCTAATGTCCGTTTGAAACCCGCATCTCTTAAGAAAAACGGATTTCGATTATAAGAGAAACTATCGTAATTCTCGTATGTCCGGATACATACGAGAAATTGCCGGGTGGGTAGTTGCGAGGGTATTTGTCTGTTAGGAAGTTCTCAGGGGAAAAGTTTCTTGAAGCGTCGTCTTACTCCATTTCTTGATTTCCTTCGTCTATGCAAGAGTCTTCTAGCTAAAGTGTTGGGGTGACTTCGTAATCTCCCCACGTAGTCACCAGCCTTTGTATTTAGTACGTCACCAATCTTGGGCTCACTAAGATCACTCTCCAAATGTCTTCTGCACATATACCAGGGTGCTTCTTAGAGTCTGCGTAGACTGAAAGACACGAATTTTTCTCAGCTGCGATTTTGCAGCCATATCTTGAAGCAGGTACTATGATGACCTTTAATAAATGTACTTTATTACAAAGTGAGAGTTTATTTCTACTAGAGAGTAGCCATCCCACTTTCTGCACCCTGCCATACAAGCGCATTGATATGGGTTCCAAATGTGAGGCGCTTGTTCAGATGCTCCTAAGAAGTTAGGTCCAGGTAAGTGCCGTAATAGCTGCTCATTGAGAAAGACGACTGGACACTGACACATTTAACTAGGCTTAGTTCAAGATTCCATTGCCTCGCCCATCTGCTGAAGCGATTCAAATAAGACGACTGAACGACGTTGGTGGCACAAGAGTTAAGAGAGTAGAGGGTTGGTCCAAATACCAGTTCCATTGAAACTTGCATTTGCGATGACCATAACCTAGTCACATTCGGCATAAATCTGGAAATGTCATGCTTCTTATTCGGCAGCTATATGTGGCGTGCTACCGAGTTAGGAAACTATCCTCATTTACGCTCCGGAGCAGAAAACCAAAAAATTTGGTGTTTCAAGCAGCCTTCAATCGAATTCAATCCTTGTTCTATTCTTTTCTTAAGTATTGCGTCATCTGTAAACGATTGCTTACTTCGATCAAAAAACTAATTTCGGTTTGAATCGTGAATGGTCGGCGCCGCCCCTTTCGATTGGAAGTTTCCCCGAGGTACCGAGTTCGAGTCCCAGTAAGGTGAAGTTAAAAATAATTGTTCCTACTAATTGTATGTGTTTTCATTACTAAGAGAAATGTAAAAAACATTTAATAAAGAGGGTGGTTCTCCCATGTCTTCAAGTTGTAACATTACTTGGATCAAGTATGCGCATACTTCTCCCAAGTCTTGAAGTTGCAAAATACTTGAATCAAGTATGCACGTACTTAATTTAAGGAGCGATAAGGTTTTAATTATATATTTTTAAGTCCTATCATACTGAAATCAAGTATTTAAAAGTACTTGATTTAAGTATGGCGAATTTGATGGTAGTATTTCAGACTCAGTTGACAATCAAGGTCGGAAATACTGAGCTCAAGAACGGAATACATAATTTTTTTTTTTTTTTGTAGCAATGTAGCAGCTAGTATTTCAATGAATTTATCATAATAACAAATAAATCCTTTCTTGTGACTAATAGCTTACATGGAAGCTACATATATCAACGAGATCGTAAGTTAAAGTCGACCCTGCCCGTATTCGATATTCTCGTTACTCACTGAAAGAATTCAATAGCCCTTCCACATGTTAATTAAGGGGTCTTCCATTCAAAACCCGTTTTGGACCCTTTTTAAAAAATTTTAGAAAACGCAAAGAATAATTGAAAACTTTTATTTATGTATTACAAAGGTTCAAGTAAATAAAAAATTTTTTGCCTCGATACGGGGCTGTTCAAAAGATGGACTTCAGTTGGTGGTGAAAAAAAGGTGTCGTCGCGCCGGTGGGGCGTCCGAATGAAAAAACGGGGTATAACAGGAGTAACGGCCAACAGTGATTTTTGACAAAATGGCGGCCAAAAAAAAACAGCGAGTAGTGTAAAAAAAAGTAAAATTTTAAAAGCGGCGGGGTGGCGTCGCACTTTGTTTCAGAAACGGTTCAGTTGACTGGGATTCCCGCCAGTCGCGTGGTTCGAGATAAACGCGTTTAAAGTTTGAAGTAATTTTTGGGAAAAAAAAAATCAAAAAGTTTAAAGCAGTTTTAAAGACAATTCGTCGAATTCATTTTTCATCAAAATCGGTCCGTAGAACCGGAGAAACTTAACCATAGGTCAAAATACGAGGGTTTAAAAAAGTTTCAGGAGACCCCTATTCGTTGCTGGGATTAGGTCACAGGGTTAAAAGGACTATATCTCTAAATAATCAGTTTCGAAACCTTGGGGGGATATTTTGAATATCCAAGCTATAAAAAACAAAAAGTCGAAAAAGTCCAAGAGAGACCCTAACAGAACAGTAACACTAACGTATACATATTAACATTTTGTAGGCAGAAAGTTGTGTTTCTTAAGGAAAATTCGAAGAGTATTCTACGTTTTTTATTAACAGGCTTGACTTCCAAATTTTTGATATATTCAATAAAATATATACATCAAACTCCTAATCATAATGGCCAATCACCGAATGGTCATCGGATATAATCCAATTTTATTCAATTTTTTTGTTTTCACGCTTCGATCCTAACAACATTTAATACAAAGACAGACACAAAGTGGCACTAAGCTAGCAATCCGACCGTAAAGAACGTAACCAAAAACTATATTTTTTTTAAGTAAGCTCAGAAACGGCCACTATCTTCCAGTGACTTTTATGAACTAGCAACTTGAACTCTGCACATTAAAAGACCAAACGTGCCATAATCACGCCATACTCCAGTTGTTACATTCATTTGCATGAACCACATATACCCTTAACCCCTTTTTTCCCATTTGCAGAATAATTATGCACCGTGCAACGCATCGCTTGCCACATTTTCCCTGCTGCTTCTTCGTCGTTTGCTTCTTTCTACTACTGCTGCTGCTGGTGCTGCTGCTGCCCACTATCACTTACTACTCTCAACGCCCTGATCTGATCTGCGGCAGCATCAACTTGATTGTCGGCGAGGGCTAATAATAAATTCGAGCGCGTGCAAGCGCATGCCACCTTGCTCCCCCCTTTGGGGCCACCTAGCAACTGAAGCTGCCACCGCTGCTGGGCCTTTGGTGGCAGCCGCTCTATAATTATCTCAAACTGAAATTAACCGTCGAAAGAGTTGGGAAGATTATGCGCATCGCATTGGAGCATCGTCATATTGGTTCGGGATCGGGGACCGCATGCATGCTAAATCGTCCAGCTAGACGCTTCTCTCACCTCGCCGCCGCAATGTTTGCGCTAATTTATTGCGCGTTAATATCGACAGGAAGAGATCGGGAACCAGTTGGTTGGTAGGTTGGTTGGTTGCGATGTTGGACTTGCTTTCCCAGTCTTTGGCTAATTGAAATGCCCGCGTTCTTATCGCTAGCGTCACACTTACACATGTTTCACATTGGCCGGGTCTCATTAGCGGCATTACAAGTCATTACAATGCAAAAGGTAGAGCGAATGACGGACGCGGCAATTATAAGTGAATTAACTTTTTGGCCCAAGTATACAAAGATTAGAATCTAGGCTAGCTACCTATGTTCCCTACCTACTCAAAAAACTGAGCTCGATATATGATTGATGGATGGTTCATATCAATGACTACTGATGGGGGGAAAAACTAATAAAGTCATTGAGAATTAAATATTTTCACTGACACTCGACAGCAAAGACATTTCTTGATTTTGGGCACAAAGAAGGATTCCTGCAAGCTTTCAAAACTAAGCATTTCGATTCATTTTCCACCTTACGACTCCTCTTTGCTCATTTCAAGCTAATTCCAAAAATCCCTCGTATTTCATAGCCCATTAAAATTAACAATTATGTTGTACCACACTCTAAATGAACGGCAGTTTCAATTTAAGCCGCATTATGCACAATGCCAAATCCGTTTCTAATTTTTGAATTGGACATCAGGCGATAATCGCCAATGGACCGGCAGCTAACTATGCCACTGACACCCGCCCAAGCCGCACGCCCACTCACTTACACACTCACACGTGTCATGTCTGTCTGTCTTTCTGTCCCACTGACAGCTACAAATTGTGCTACAAGGCTGAGCTTAGAGAGAATGGACACTTCCATCTATTGTAGTATGCCCAAAAAGTAAACGTCAACGCCGACACCACGTTCGTGTAACTTTCAGCATAATGACCCAGACACGTGGCTGTCTAATGTGACCAGGAGAGTGAGAATGGCAGTGAGAGATGGGCCAAGAAGGCAGGTGGTGGTGGGAGGGAGGGCACCAACTCAACCGCCATTGTTTTCAGCATTTTTATGGTAAAATGTTAAATGAGCAGGGCGGACACATTTTTTGGGGAGGGCAACATTTTATGTACTGGCCTGTCTCGTTTTTAATACATTTTATTGCAGTTTGGGATTGGAGGTTGCCGGTGCCAAGGATTTGCTCGGCTTTGCGCAATTAAAAGCGTGCCAAATTGTTAGACTAATTGAAATTACACTCGATGTCTAATTAAACTAAGTGCAGTTGTGATTTTGTTACATTTAAATACTATAGTCTGCCATTTGATGACTTTAGAGGCTGCATGAAACCATTTGGACTCATTACACTTTAACCATCCGCTTAGTCCTAAAATCAAGTCCAAATATTTGTTGGAAAAGGTTGATTTTTGATTGGGCTGAAAAGTTCCTGTTGAAAATTGTGTTTTGGTTTGAGGATTTAAAAATAGTCAAATTTTTCCCATTTGCCCGGTTATTCTTTCATTTTTATTGTTTTAGTTGTTTGATTTTAGTCAAATGTGTAAAAACTGGGAAAATACATTCCCGTTTTAAAGGATGGGAAACCCCCGGATCAGGGCTCATCCATTTCGGCCAATTACGCTCCTCTCCCGGTCATTAAAATACATTGGCCCCAACAACATGGCTTCAGATCCGACCATACATGTCACGATAGATCAAGCCTAGTTTCCAAAGGCCTTCGATATGGTTACTTCAGGATCTGGCCCAGTACCAGATGGATGTCACAACTACTTAGCTGGCAGAAGCCATGTGCACTTCGTGTTAAGGAAGCTATCTAAGACTCGTGTCATCTAAGTGTTTTAAGGCTTGAGACTCTCCGGTTTTGTCAACTTTTCGCAATGCCTTATTTTCAAAAGTCCCGAAAAATAACTTTCCAAGCAAAATAAGGCAAATTTTGGGACTTTTTCTTAAGAACAGGCTTTAAGGGTTGATATTCGACGGAATTAAGGGTGATCCCTGAAAAGAAATGAGTTTTTGGCATTTATTAAACTTCTTCTTCTTCTTTGGCCATTTGATGGTAATAAAAACATCACAACCGTTTTACGGTCTCGGCCGCTGCCACTAATGCCCGCCACTCGCCTCTGTCCCGAGCGACATCCCACCAGGAGGACACACCCAGCTCTGCAATATCTCCCTGCACCTGGTCGCGCCATCTCCGCTTCGGTCGACCCGGCCCGGGCTTGCCTCCTAACTCGTTCGCATGCCGACTGTATACCCGTTTTGCTGGAGCGTTATCATCCAAACGGGTAACATATCCTATCCAGCGCAGCCGCTGTTGTTTTATGCGCTGGACAAGCTTAGTGTCCCCATAGAGCTCGTACAGTTCGTGATTCATTCATTTGCTTCTGCGCCGTATAGCAGGACAGGGATGATAAGCGACTTGTATAGCGCAATTTTCGTTTTCCGAGAGAGGGCTCTGCTCTTGAACTCCTTACTGAGCCCGTAGTAACATCGGTTTGCAAGAGTAGTTCTTCTTCGGATTTCCAGACTGGTGTTGTTGTCGCTGGTTATCGTCGTTCCGAGGTAGACAAATTCCTCAACAACCTTGAAGTTGTATTCTCCCATTGCAACAGATTGTCCAAGCGTAGACTCACTGCGCGTTGATAGTAGGTACTTCGTCTTATCCTCATTTACCGCTAAGCCCATAAGTTTTGACTGCTTCTCTATCTCTGAGAACGCCTGTCTTACCGCAGATTCGTCTTTGCCGATGATATCAATATCATCGGCATATGCAAGTAGCATGTTATCTCTGGTAAAGATGGTGCCCGTTCTGTTAGCATTTGGGCACTGGCGCAGTATGTACTCAATCAGCAGATTAAAGAAGTCACACGATAAGGTGTCACCCTGCCTAAAACCTCTTTTGGTATCGAAAGGCTCGGAGAGGTTTTTTCCTATTTTGACGGAGCTTTGCGTGCTTCTCAACGTCATCATGCAAAGTCGAACGTACTTTGCTGGAATACCAAAAGTAGACAGGGCTTCAAAGAACTTTGACCTTATCGGCGTGTCAAAGGCGGCTTTATAGTCAACAAAAAGGTGGTGGGTGTCGATCTTTCTCTCTTGGGTCTTCTCCAGGATTTGTCGCAGTGTGAATATCTGGTCCGTGGTGGATTTGCCAGGTCTAAAGCCACACTGATAAGGTTCAATCAGTTCACCCACTCTCGGCTTTAGAGGTTCACATAGGATGCATGATAGAACCTTATATGCAATGGGAAGGAGACTGATCCCGCGGTAATTGGCGCAAACCGTAGGGTCTCCTTTTTTAAATATTGGACAGAGTACACTTAGATTCCAATCTTCGGGCATGCTTTCTTCGGACCATACTCTGCATAGGAGTTGGTGCATGCACCTTACCTGCTCCTCACCGCCAGCCTTGAACAATTCAGCAGGCAGCTCATCAGCGCCAGCAGATTAGTTTTTTTTAGCCTTTTTATGGCTAACAAGACTTCATTAAGTCCGGCGGGTCTATCTCTATGTTATCGATTGGTGGTGTCGCTTCTTCCCCAGAGGCGGCTTTGTGTTCGTCATCCCCTCCCAGCAGGTTGGAGAAATAGTTTCTCCATTTGTCTAGTGCTACTTGCGGATTTCTGACCAGATTTCCGTGCTCGTCCTTGCATAGTGTGACTCTGGGCTTAAAACCTTCGGTTAGTTGCCTAATCTTTTGGTAGAATTTTCGAGTCTCACTCCTTCCGAACAGCACTTCGACTTCCTCCCTCATGCGCCTTTCCTGCTCATTTTCTTCCTTCTGAAAAGGCGCTTCTCCTCTCTCCTTTTCTCCCGGTATCGCTCCTTAACAGCCCGCGTTGCTCCAGACTGCAGAGTTCTCCTGTACGCAACGTCTTTCTCTGCAGTAGCGTGGCGGCACTCATCATCGTACCATGACTGTTTTCGGGAGTTTTCGGCAAATCCGAGAATCTCCTTGGCAGCCGTACTCATAGAGTGTGAAATATGTTTCCACTGTTCGCCTACACCAGAAGGGCCAGGTGAGTTTTGCTGAGTTGGCTTCGGATGTCCGTTGTGATTGCAGCTTCTCAACATTCAGCTTTCGGCGTGTGTTAGACTGTGCGGCATGAGCCACACTGAGCCGTGTGCGTACTTTGGCTGCAACAAGGTAGTGATCCGAGTCAACATTGGCTCCTCGGAGCGCACGTACGTCTAGAACACTCGATGAGTGCCGTCCGTCTATCACAAAGTGATCAATCTGGTTTCGTGTTGATTGACGATCAGGGGACTTCCAGGTCGCCTTGTGGTCGTCGCGGTGTTCAAATCTGGTGCTACTAAGGACCATGTTCCGGCCCGAATGCGTTGGCGCCAGCATCGTAATTAGCCTAAAAACTTCTCAAAACTGCCGTTATCGGCGATAAACTAGGTCTTTCTTTGTGCAGAGCTCAAAAGGTCGAGCCGGTGGCCTTGGGGCTTTGACAAGCAATTTTACTTTACTTAAGGACCATGTTCCGGCCCGAAGCGAAGTCTATTAGCCTCTCTCCATTATCGGAGGTTTCTTTGTGCAGGCTAAATCGGCCGATAGTCGGGCGAAAAACTTCTTCTCTCCCGGTTTTTGCGTTAAAGACGCCTAGCACGATCTTGATGACGTGATCGGAAAGCGCTCATATTGGTCTCTTAGGCGCTCATAGAAATCGTCTTTTTCCGATTCGTTCTTGTCTTCTGTCGGGGCGTGCGCACAGATAAGACTTATATTAAAATATTTTGCCTTTTGTTACTTTTTTGGACCGGAAACGGATAGTTTTGTGAGAGAAAATTTCTAGAAAATGTCGAAAACGGATCCGTTCTCGACACCGATTGTCGGGTGGGTGACTTTACTGCCCCAAAGGGCCAAGCCGAGCTTCTATCTCAATCTTTTGGTTTGTGTGCTTTCTACTTTTCGATAAAGGGGACTACAGTCTAACGGCGAATCTGAACGGCAACAACTGGTGAAGGTGACCGGGCGTGTAAATTTTGTTAAAGAAAAATTTTTTTCATTAGATATCCCGAGTCGGGATCGAACCCACGACCTCTTGCACAGCAGGCACACACGCCGGTCATAATAATTTATAAGAATAAGATGGGTGCCTCAATTACACACATCAAAATGTTTCAAAATGACTTATTTGGCATCAGCATAACAGCATAGCCAGAGAATCGAGCTGAGTTTAAAAAAATCCCCATAATATGTCAAAACTTGCATCTAATATTTTGGATATTATTTAGCCAACTACTTGTGTGGCCTCCCCTTTGACGACAAAGACGCATTTCCAGACCTCGTGCGCAAAACCAACACTAAAAAATAAGAAAACTCAAAAGAACATTTTCATAATAATTTAATGGCTGCGTTTGAAATTGGATATTGTGATATGTGCGTCCATGTTCGGCTGTCACTTTTCACATTCTCTGCGACATAAATTGTAATTTATTTTGTTAGTTGCTATAAATGTTTCATTCTACACTTTTCCATCTAATTTTGCACTAACTGGGTGACATTAATCAACACGAATTGTGTGTGTGAGTCCATCACTTATTTATAGCGGCTAACATGTGTTTTCCCAAGTTTTGCTGGAACAGGTGGAATTCGATTTCAAAATGCACATAAATTTTCTGCTGCATTCATTTATCAATTTGTCTTTTGCGGAGTGCGCGCATCTTAAACAAATATTTGTAATTAATTAAACGTAACTATAACATTTGAGTGCCTACCGGCTGAACGGACAAACACGCGCCCCATAAAGTGAAAACTCCTCGGAACCAATTCGAATAGGTTTTAGCTTGAAAACTACATGACGTCCGCAGGGAGCTAGAGCCAAACGGAAAGGGAGCAAAGGCAGGTGCTGTAGATATCACGAGACAAGAACGTCAGAAACGTGTTCTAAACTAGAGTGGCACAACAAAAGTTGAAAAGTCATGAGGAAAAGAATAATGTGCGCTACAAGGGTGGAAATGACATAGCATCAAATTGGTGGGGGTTTCAATTAAAGTTACTTTAATTTAGAAAACGAAACTGAAAAGAAACCACAAGCTGAAAGACAAGTAAATGAAGCTTAACTTAGTTAACTCTCTACTGCCTCTATAATTTTAAAGTTTTAAAGTAATTTTTTCAGCATTAAAATTATTTTGATATTACTAAGTAACACCTTCAAAATCAATGCCAAAGAAAGGTATGATTAATATTAAATCTTATCCTCTTCAGAGTGTACTGCAAACAGCAACAACAACAATGACAAGCAGCCGCCACGCTAATGAGCGCGCCGAAATTTATGACATTCCAGCAGCCAACATTGGATGCTGCTGCATGCAACGCATAATTCTCACACTTCGACAGGCCACCGAAATACTGAAACAAATATAAATTGAATGCCGCCAAACTGCTGTGGCATTTCTCCCCCTCATTGCCAACACATTGAAATGTCAAATTTAGTTGACAATTAATAAATTATGCGACTGGGCGCTTAAATGGCGCCAAAGTGGGGAGCAGGACGTCACATTTTCATATTGTCATTAATTTTAAATAATTATGAAAGAGAAGGAGACACGTAATCCCAATCACAACACTGCCTATGGGTGGGCCATATGTGTGTGCCGTCTCTTAATTAACTGACTGCGCATCCTCGCAACAAATTGTTCACACTTCAGCGTTTTTTTTGGGTAAGGGCCTAGTTCCTGCTCCTGCTCCCCCACACTTCCTGGCCACGTGTGTCTTAAAAAAATCTACTCCCCGCTTTGTTGGTTCGCTTTTGCTTCAACTTTTGGGCATCTAATTGACATGCTAGTGACACATGTTGGTGCAGCTTCAGCTCCTCCTGGGCAAACGGGACCTCACACGAGCTGCCTGGCAAATGTCAGCGATATACGAGTCGATGATATATGATTAGGAAGTCTCGGTTCGTTAGTTGGGAATTATTTATATGGAAATGTTGTGACATTGACAGAGAAGAATCAGTAGAATGAGAGCATCAGGTATTGGATTACTAGAGGGGAAAAGCTGAGGGTAAACTTTTCACTGTCAATGTCAGTGGAGCGGAACAAAATATGCTGAAATACTTAAACTTTTACTTTCGCGTTTTGAAGCCGGATTTTTGACCAGATTTGGTCTCCAGAATGGAAAACTTTTGCGAAAGTGAAAATAGGAGCTTAGGAAATATTTAAGAAATAGGAATAGGAAATTTAACTAGGTAATCAGAATCTAAAAAAAAAAAACACTTGAAATAGTTCAGATTCTTATACCCCTAGGAATGCATAGTATCTGCGACCACTTTAAGTATATATATTTCTTGATCAGCATGATGAGCTGAGCTAATTTAGCCATATCCTTCTGTTTCAATGCTCCCTTCTTCAGTTTTAAAACAAGAAAGAAAGTCGGTCAAGCCCGACTATAACATACACTGTAACTGTGAAGTGCTGCCCATCACCGTTGCGAACGGTAAAAAAAGTAAAATTAGCTTGTCAAGATGACACAGCCCCAAAGGGCCAAAGCCGAGCCTCTCTCAATCTCTTGGCTTGTGCGCTTCTAATTTTAGCACTCGAGAAGGGACCTACAGTTTAACACCGAATCCGAACGGCAGTTTGAGAAGCTTTTCATGGCTAATTACTGCAATGCTGGCGCCAACAGCAAAGAGGTGTGGCCGGGTGTAAAGTTTTTTCAAAGAAAAAAACTTTTCATTAGATGTTCCGAGGCGGGATCGAACCCACGACCTCATGCACAGCGGTTAATTTATATAAAATAAGAATATGCAATACAAAAGGACGTTTTCATTATAAAGCCTAGTATGGAGAACGCAAAAAAGCGCTCGCAAACAAAAATTTTCATATAAAAATGACACTGTAAAACCACTCACAAAGTTTTTGACGTAAAACGTTTTGTGACTAGCATGCTGACAAGCAATCAGGGGGTTGTAAAATCCACACTGACGTCTTCGCGTTGCCAACTACTTTGCACATGTGGATTTTATTGAACAGCTGTTCGAGTTTTGTTTGTGCGCCCAAACTAATAAAATTTATTTATTTTGACGGTCGGTAGAGCAAAAAAATGTCAAATAAACAGAATGAACGTAAGAATCGCTTGAAGCGCTTCCATGAGGAAGATAAGATCGCCTTAATAAAGGCAGTAGAGGCAAAGCCGCTTATTTGGGACCTCACAAATAAGAAGCACTTTAATGCACTTGCCGTAAAAAGTGCATGGGAAGCCATAGGTGTGGAGCTTCAAAAAGAAGGTAAGATAAATATTGAACATATGTTTTATAATAATTAAATCATGGATATTTGTCCTTCAGCCAGTGAATGCAAAGCTGCTTGGGCTTCGTTGCGCGACAGCTACAGGTACCGCAAGGCGTCTGCGGCCAAGCGCGCTAAAAGTGGGAGTGCGGGGGCGTCATGTTGGAGGAGCCCCAAGTGAGCGACCAAGTTGATTGGGAGTTAGCCGCACATATGTCGTTTATGCCAGACATGTCATCGCAGAGAAGGTAAGCTGTATTGAATTACATGTTATAATTTTGAAAAAATTATGTATTATTTTTGCAGAACTTTCAGCTCTTCCTTTGACCCGAATGAAGCGTCTTGCAGCACCAGCACTCCCACACTGATAGACACTGAAGACGGAAGCGCGGTGTTTGATTTTGAGGATGTCAGGCAACAAGCCCAGGGCACCAAAGATTGTGATCAATTGCTCGAGGGCGATATGCTTGTTGGGAACGGAGACAGCGCTTCATATTCCTATGTAAGTAACGCTTATTTCATGACCAAACCAACCGTTTCTAATTGATAATTTTTGGCAGGAAAAAGGACCGAAACACCGCAGATCGGAGGAGCCAAGGGAGTCCCAGAAACTGGCAGTTGTTGTTGGCCAGTTTTTGGAACAAATGCATGTGGGTATCGCTGCTCCCACTCAGCCGCCCTTGGCAAACCTGCCCGCCCTACAGTTTTGGGACAGTTTGCTGAATAGGATGACTCCAGCAGCAGCCCGCAATGCAGAAAGAGATGTTACTGAGTTGTTGCTTGCCCGGGCCAACGATGATGAAAATATATTGAAATAATTTTGTAAATTTTATAATAATGGCATTTATTTTTTGAATTAGTAAATTATAAAAATGAGAATGCAAATTTATTACATCGGATTAGATGGATTTGGCACGCCAACAGATTCGTACTGCCACGGTACAGATTCAACTGGAGAGTTTACATACTCCTTAACCGAATTCCGAACAAATTTCGGGTAGTCTTGCAAACGACCAGGGAAACCTTGAAGAGGGGTACATGCGTTGCTTTGGGGTGTTTCCAAGTCTCTAGACTTCGCATACTCCCTTGGATTTGTTCGCATCAAATAATTGTGCAGGAAACAACATGCTGTTACAATTTTTTGGGCTCTTTCCGGCTGACACAGCAAAGTGCGTTGTACAGCCATCCACTTGGCACTAAGAATACCGAATGTATTCTCAATACATCGGCGAGCTCTACTGAGGCGGTAATTAAAGACTCGCTCTTCTTGGGTCAGGATTCGAGCCCCATACGGCTTCATGATGCGCTTGTGCAGCGGAAATGCATCATCTCCAACAAGGAAGAATGGGGTGTTCTTTCCGTTGAGCAAGTTGTCTTCTGGAAACTCCAGACTGCCAGACAGAATGGCCTTGCCAAACTTAGAGTGCGAGAAGACATTCATGTCTCCCTCACTTCCATAAGCTCCAATGTCGATGTAGGTAAATCGATAGGATGCGCCGCCTTTTTGGCGTTTTTGGCATTTTTTTGTTATCTTAGCACACTATTTTGTTTTACGATCCACTTTCGTAATAAATGGCTTTTTCGTGCGCACAAACAGTTTTACGATCTCCGTACTAGGCTTTAAACAAAAAAGTTTTCCTCACTCGAACTAGTTTTTCGACCAATCGTTCCCTTGGCAACTATATGCTACAGTCATCCGATCCGGCCGGTTCCGACAAATGTGCAGCGTATTTGTACCAAAAGACTTCGTGCAAAGGTTGGTGAGGATAGCTTTAAAACTGACGGAGGAGTCGAAATCAGACATCTATATAGTATTGATCCCATAGAAAAGTAGGGTCCAAAAAGTAGTCTTAGTTAGAAAAACTTTTGTGTTTTCAATGGAAGCTGCAAGGGTATACATAACTTCGCCCGAGCCGAAGTTAACTTTCCCCTATTTTTTCAACTTATCATGCCTTCGAACCAGAACGCTGATTCAGGAATCGAATTGAAAAATCAAAATTACCGAGCTAAACCGGTTCTGCGTGGATCTGCTTAGGAACACCATGTGACTAACGACACAGTGGACAAATGTTATAGTTTGTTAGACAAGTGAAATCAAAGTACAAGTATCTGGCATTGCCCTCCCAGAAATTATATGGAATGTGTTAGTTTTGGATCTTAGAAGCTACTTCCCTCCAAAGGTATCCCTGCGAGAAAAAAAAAGAAAAATCTTATCAGATTGTCAGCCGTGTTGATCAATGTGCATCAACAGATTTTGCCCCGATCTCCCCGCTGAGGTGGGGAGAGGCATGCCAACAAATTGTTGGCATTTCGCAGCGAAATTGTCAACTGGTTGCAATGTCAGCGTGGCATGTGGCAAAGGCGAGTGCGTAAAATTAGCTTAATCTGCACGAAGAACCACCCAAGTGGCTAAAAGTGTCAATTCGTGAAAATTTCTCAAATTCCAATCGATGTGAATAATCAGAATCGACAACGCATACACTTTGAAGTGCAAAGACAAGTGTCCCTGACAAGCGAAAAAACCAAAAACGAGGCAGAAAAACGCAACGACAATGCTGTTGAGTGACAAACAATTGCAAGTGAAAGGCGGTCGGTCGGGTGGAGCGAGACCTCTGGGGGTTTCTTCTTTTCTTTGGTGACGGCTTCTGGGTGGTGCAGCACAGCAGCAGCCGCTGTATTTTAATTTGTTTCTGACTTGGCCCTTTTTGTCTCGTGCGACTTTTAATTAAGTATATTGCCTGCAGCCTGGCAACAGCAACGTCTGCTCCGAAACTAATTTCTCTCGTCTCTCCAGTGTACACAATCCTTCCTGCCCATCTCTGGCCTGGTCTTTGTGGCTCATTTATTTGAGTGCTGCAATTGTTAACAAGCTACGGACAAGTTGCAAGTTGTCTGCCTGCTGCACTACCATCTTGTTTTGCCCCCACCCTCCTGCGCCTCTCCCTGTCTCTGCCAGGTCCTCTCTCTCTTTAGTGCGTTGCGCTGTAGTTAAAGCTTTCAACATTCTGCTGCCATTTTTGCCAAGCAACGCCCTCAATCATCTGGCTGCTTAGCACACTCAGTTCCCCTCATTTTGCGCCTGCCTGGAATACACGCCGCTTCCAGTGGCAAGTCGCTCTCTCCATCTCTCTCTCTTTGAGCTTCAGCTGCGCCAAAATGGCCGCTTTTCGCTCACTCAAAACTTGTCGCTCACTTTTTGCCTTCTTGCTTTTCATTACACTTTCGCCACATTGGCAGCAGCACGAAGCGCATGGATACAAATCCACATCCGTCCTTCATTTCAGTTCTCAGTTGACTTTACCTTGGCTTTGATCACGCTCGCGTATGTATTTCGCACCTGATTAATATTAAGTTTTATTTGACTTTGGCACACACACATTTGCTTTGAACATACCGAATTCACAGTTCATAAAAATATGCGTGCCGAGGTGTTAAAAAAGAACTAAAAGTAAAAACTAAGAATATATATTTTAGAAACATTATTTATCTGTGGCTATACTCAACTCTCTTGACAGCTCATTGATGTTTATAGTGCTCTAATAAAGAATAATAAATATAAATGCTAAAGATATAATTAAGTACAATATGCGAGGGCCGCAGATTAGATTTAATGCTAACCTCATCCCTCAGTACTTTTCTGTGTCGTTCGGTTGGTTCCGCTGGTCACGAGACTTCCGAGAATTACGGATCAATTTATTTTATGGTTTAAGAAGAAAATGACTAGGAAGAAATTAAAGTTTAGGAAAAACCACAATAACGATTATATTGTTTAAGGGATTTTAAAATACCAAAAATCGCTTAAATTGAGCATTTCATTCTCAGATTTGGAAGTTCCTAGATAGTGTTGGGTAAAGGTTGTTCATTTCACTGAGCTTGTTCACTTTTTTCTTTATTCCAATGAGAGTCAACATGCTCAAGTTGCTCAGTTGTTCAGCTGCTTAACGGTTTGAAATATTGAGGAGCTTTCTGGTTAAAGAAATTCAGAATAAAAAACGAACTAGATTGCCATAACAAAAGTTTGCTTAATACAGAGTTGCCATAAAAGTAAACAGTCACTGAATAGTTCACTGAGCTTGTTAATGAACAATTCACTGAACTAAATACTGAACTATGTATTGAACAACTCACAGAGCAAGAGACACTGAACAAGAGCGACGAAACAACGCTCAATGAACAACTCACAGAACAAGAGCGACTATACAAGACTCAATGATCAACTCACAGAACTCACACAGCGATTGAACAGCTGTCACTGAACAAAAATGCTGGTTGGAAGGCTGATTTTGGACCTTTTTAAAAAAAAATCTTATTTGAGAACGGATTTAGTTATTTAAATTCTGTTTTTATTATTGTATTAAGAACATATTGAATTAAATAAAAATTTCCTTTGTACGAAGGCTGTTCAAAAAGTTGTCGGCATTCAAGGTTGGACGTCGAAAAAAAGGTTTGCTGCTGCCGGCACGGATAACACCACTTTGGATGGAATGGAAAAAGTAAACGGCGTTAGATTCAGTACAGATGTAATTCGGGCCCCTATTTGCGATTTTTTTACAAAATGGCGGAAATTGAAAAATCGATTTTGGGAAATTTTTGTTGTTTAGTGTAAAAAAAAATAGTAAAAAACATTTTTAAAATAACTTTAACACCTTATACTCTTAACTTGCAGTTTTTACTGGCTCGAGGTCTTGCTATGTTATTGACATAACTTTAAACATTTTTAAAATTATGATTGAAATGGTGCCATAATTGTGACAATTCTGCGTCGATTGCACTTTGTTTCATCAAAATCGGGTCAGAACTACGGGCGCAATCAGTGCCGCCAGCTCAAAAACGTGGTTTCTAGAGAAATGCGCTTAAAGTTTTCAGTTGCTAGGCAAATCGCGTCACTTTGGGTCATTAAAAGGGCTATATATTCTAAAGTATTTCGAATTTCAAAAAATCCTTTTAGGACGATATTTTCAAATATCCAAGCTATAAAAATATGGAAAAAAATCGAAAAATTTTTTGCCAAGCAGCAATACCCCCTTAAGAAGAAGATGTTCACTAGCTCAGCTTGGTGAGCAACTCAATTTGGTTCACTCACTCATGAGCAACC
The DNA here is from genome assembly GCA_018904265.1 of Lordiphosa collinella. Taxonomy (NCBI): domain Eukaryota; kingdom Metazoa; phylum Arthropoda; class Insecta; order Diptera; family Drosophilidae; genus Lordiphosa; species Lordiphosa collinella. Next base: position 66,909 of record JAEIFV010000645.1, on the reverse strand, counting down.
CAACACTATTCCTAACTAAGACAGCTTTTAAAGAGCGTTTGTACTTAAATTTCATCAGCTTAATCGATTCCGAGAGGTATCGAGTCAGAACAAAAACGCAGTTCATGTGCTTTGTCTTTTCGCCAGTGCTCAGGCAACCTTAAATTTTTGCACATCGCGCATCCAACTTGTGCGGTAGAAACTGCTGATTGAATTGCAATGGGTACACAAAAAAGAACAGATCTATTAAGATCCATTTGGACTGGATATTAATTGTTATCCTGTTCTTAATTTTATAATATTCGTTTTGCATATCCTTTTGACGAATTTCAGCTCCGCTGGTTAATAATACAGGGGAACAGCCATTTTGTTGTAGCCTCTTTGATGAAAAATTCTGGTCCAGTTTTGTTCACTGATTACAAAACTGGTCTCTGTTAGGCTCCATCAGCTCTTGTTTTAAAGATATGGCGTAACATGTGTTTTGCATGTTTTTTTGCTTTGAAAATATTATGAAGGTCACACTGAGCAAAAATTTCTGGGTTTATGAGTCAGAACACATATCAGACACATATCAATGCAGACCAAAAAAATCAAGCGAGCTGCATTAGCAAGCCCGAAGGTGCCCAAATTGGACTTTGAAGAAAGTTATTCCTTAGCTAAGACATGTACTAGCCAGAGCGGTGGACGAATTTTTATTTCAACCACCTTAGCATATCGCCCACAGACCCTTCTATTTTCATAAATTTTGTTCATTTATATCAGCTTGATGGTGCGACCAGGTGCAGCGAAATATTTCGAAGCTGGGTGTGCCCTTCTGGTGGGATGTCGCTCGGGACAGAGGCGAGTGGCGGGCATTCGATGCAGCGGCCGAGACCGTAAAACGGTTGTGATGCTATCATCAAGGCCAAAGAAGAAGAAGCAGAAAAAAACAGCTTGATGGACCAAGCTACAGGCGGTTAATCCCGAAAAAATTAAATAAAATTGATGACTGAGCAATTGTTTGTTTCCTTGTAACTCGACTATCGCTCATCCGATCTTTACCAACCCATTTGCGGATCGCTAAATAATATTGATTAGTCAATATGTGTAAAAGGTACGAACCGAATATCTTCAAAACCGTGGGAGATCTAGTTTATTTTCGCACCCTCCCGCACCTGCAATTTAGAAAAACCTCATATTTCCCACAGCTTAAAACAGACAAGAAAATGCTTTTATAGTGAACCAGAACCTCAAATCCAAATATTCACATAGAAACAAATACTGGAGAAAACCCATGAGACGAAAATCAACACCTACCATCTTTTTGTTGATTATAAAGCCGCTTTCGACACACCGATAAAGTCAAAGTTCTTTGAAGCCCTGTCTACTTTTGGTATACCAGCAAAGTACGTTCGACTTTGCATGATGACGTTGAGAAGCACACGAAGTTCCGTCAAAATAGAAAAGAACCTCTCCGATCCTTTCGATACCAGAAGAGGTTTTAGGCAGGGTGACACCTTATCGTGTAACTTCCTTAATCTGCTTATGAAGTTTATACTGCGCCAGTGCCCAAATGCTAACAGATCGGGCACCATCTTTTATAAAGATGTATTGCTACTTGCATATGCCGATGACATTGACATTATCGGCAAATTTGAACGGGCGGTAAGCAAGGCGTTTTCAGAGATTGAGAAGCAGTCAAAACTCATGGGCTTAGCGGTAAATGAGGAAAAGAAGAAGTTCCTAGTCTCAGCGCGCAGTGAGCCTACGCGTCTTGGACCTTCTGTTGCAATGGGAGAGTACAACTTTAGCGTTGTAAAGGATTTTGTCAACCTCGGAACGATGATTACCAGCGACAACATCATCAGTCTGGAGATCCGAAGAAGAATAACTATTGCAAACCGATGTTACCAATGGCTTAGTAAGGAGTTCAAGAGCAGAGCCCTCTCTCGAAAAACGAAAGTTGCGCTATTCAAGTCGCTTATTATCCCAGTCCTGCAATACGGCACAGAAGCATGGACATTAAAAACAGTGGATGAGAAGGCGATCGGCATGTTCCAGAGAAAAGTTCCTCGGAGGATTTATGGACCTGTAAAAGTTGGCGATGAGTTCCGCACACGTATGAACCACGAACTGTATGAGCTCTATGGGAACACTGATCTAGTCAAGCGCATAAAACAAAAGCGGCTGCGCTGGCTTGGACATGTTACTCGGATGGATGAAGAAGCTCCAGTGAAATAAGTGTACAGGCGGAAGGCGAACGAATTAGGGGAAGAAAGAAGTGAAGGACAAACGAAACTTAGTTGGGAAAAACAGGTGCTGAAAGACATTGAGGCGCTTGAACTGACCAACTGGTGCCAGATCGCGCAATACAGAGGCGAGTGGCGGGCATTTATAGCAGCGGCCGAGACCGTCAAACGGTTGTGATAGAAATATCGGGCCAAATAAGAAGAAGAAGATAAGACGTATTTGTTGTTTTTAATGGCAACTGTTAGATTTCTGAGCATCGCAACAGACAGCAAGCAAAATAAAAATATTCAAAAAATAATTTTTAAAGATAGAAAGAAATGGAATATCCGGGAACATAAAAGGGATCACAGCTCGATTTGTATAATACTATTGTAAGGTTAGAGTCAAAAATGTAGAGTTTCCCAAAGAAAATACTAACTCCGACGTAAAAACACTTAAAGTTATTCCTTCTAAAGAGCTCAATGTGTCAAAATGCAAATCAGCAGTTAGATGTCTCGGTACTTCAGTTCTGTTACTAACTCTTTCTCTCTCTTTATTTAGTAGTCGGAATTGTCCAAATTTCACTTGTCGGAAAAATGGTTCATTATCTTAAGTTAGACACTTGAAAATGTTATATATCTAATTGACTACTTTTAGCATGTGCACAGAAACAAATAAAAGCAATTTCGAATGGAATGACACATGCTTTTGCAACACATGTGAGTAAATCTTGAGATATTTTCAGTTTTGCAAAATTATTTAAACAGCGTTGACATCTTATTACAAGCAAGCCAAAATAAGCAAGGCAATTAAGTTGGCTCCAGCTGACGACGACGACGACACCCACAGGCGCCCACACACATACACTCCAGATGCCTTGGCATCCCAAAGATTCATTTTACTTGCTGTGGTCGCATGTGCAAATGTGGCTCTGCCTTTCTGTGTGTGTGTGTGTGTCTTATGTATGGCTCTGTGTATTTGTAATTAGTGGCAAAGCTGCTGTCGCCGTCTGCAGTTTTTGTCCTGGCCTGGCATCCAGATATGCCAACAAAAGATGAGCTACAAATTTCTCAAATGTCAACACCCAAAGTGAGCAGTAGAGGATAGTGCTTTTCTCTATGTGTGTGTGTGTGTGTGTGTGGCAGATGCTTTGGTCTATGAAACAAACATTTTTCATGATATTATTGCATTTTGTTAATGCTCAGTTTTGGCATTTATTAATAGTCATTAGCACCAGTTTGCAGATGGATATTGATGAAGATTTCAGTGCAGATCAATCAGCAAATGCCACATCATTTTGTGGCAACAGTTAGCCCATATGTACATATTTAGTCTGCTATCTGTCGTATCATCTTTTCTTGTGGACTTCATTAGACATTTGGCCATTAGCTGGGCGTTGAGTAGTTAATCAACTAAAGAGTTTGAAAATGTTTTTCCTTTTGGAGTTCATTGTACGTTTGCAGGCGTCGTGCATAAAATTGCCAACTAATTTACAATGAAATTATATAGGCACATTTATTTATGTGAATAAAGGTTGGAGAGCTTAAGCAACGACTTGTTGATACCTCACTCGGGCATTCTAAAGTTAACTAACTTATTACCCTGCCCTCGTAGTGTGCTCTAGGGCAGTGAACCAACCTAATATACTTTGGCCTGCCTCAATTCCAGTAGAGCCAGTATCCTTGGACCCGGACAAACTTCAATTGCTGCGATAAGCTTTAAACTGCGCGTACTTCCGGCATGTTGCCTGGCTCGCTGAATACACTTGTATGTGCACATACTTCTTCTATATGGTTATATATACATATATACACTTATGTATAGTCCAACTTGGGAAAGTGTTGGCAAGGATATGCTTAAACATGCAAATTTTCAATATGCAGACAAAACAGACACGGACACAGCAACAACAACAACAGGAGCAACATGCATGCCTGCACAGAGCAGGAACATTTCACTGCGGCGGAACAACGTGAAATGCATTTGGGCCAGGCCATCCTGCTCCGGCACTCCTGGCACTGGTACTCCGTCTGGCATTCGATGAAATTGCCCGATTGTGTTGAAGTGTGATGTAGGCTTCGCTTGTTTGGCTCTGGACAAGGCCAGAGGCCTTTGGCATATTTCTCTTCTGTCGTGAAATTAATTTCACCGCCACTTTTCGTGGCATAAAAACTCATACTTTGGCTTTTAAAATGCAAATTCCAATTACCATAATTAACCACATACGAGAGGGCAATCATGGCATGGCAACAAAGTTGTATTATTTGTTCTTTAGACTAGAGATGGCCGCATGATAGTAGATTAGTACGAGGGTGGATGTTTTAGTTTATGAATAAGCCAGTCAAAGATATTAGCAAAAAAAGCAACCATAGCTACTAATTTAGTTCGCACTTTCTATATAATAAGCGTTACTAGTGGATTTGATTTTAATTCACATGTAAGTAAGTATGGCACCCATCGGGCAGAATATTAAGATGTTTAGGAAAATTCAGGACAAATATAGCTAGCTTTCTTATTCCTAAAGTGCCCGAACTAACCGAAAAATTGCTTGCAATATTTTAGTAAAGCCAATTTTTATATCTCTTCATAATTTCAGCGAAATTCTCCGCCTCGAAGCTCTAAATTTTTTTTATCGATAATGATTTACTTCCAGCTTGTTCTGCGGCATTTCACGAGGCAGAAACAGCTGTTTAAATCAGCGATGTTTCTCCGTAGCCCCCAGGGGCCGAGCGCAATCGGCTATTTACACACACACTAGCCGAGCGCATGCCGAAGTCAGGCATATGAGCGTAAGCAGAGCTCTCTTTGCCTTCAGCCGTCGCAGTTCAAAGCTGGGCTGTGTCGCTTTAATATCGCACACCAAGCACTCTCACTTTTTATCCTCGCTCCTCTTGAACATCGCTCGTTTAAATCATCGGTGGGCACGACCTTGCACTTTCTGCTCCCATTGCTCCCGGGAGTTATTTTTCGGTAGCTGGCGCCACGCAGACGCATTAAAAATTGCCTCGTTACGCACACATGACAGACAGCTTCGAAGCGAAAACAACAACAAATCTATTGCGCATGTCAGCCTGACGCCAGGCATGTGCGCGGCTGCAAAAACAAATATATGGAGTGTCTGGCTGGCTGGTGGACTCGAGCATCAGTAATAGGGGTTGATTTTTTTCTTTTTGTTGTTGTTGGACTGCTCTCAAAATAAAATGTCGTGTCCACCCCTGGCTTAAATATATGAACAAATCGGTAATCGTCCAATTTGTTGCTGCTTTTTCTCTTTTTTTTTTGAATTCCTTTATTTAACAACTACTATTTACAAATAAGCACTTTGGGACAACATGAAATCACGGAAAGTTTGACAGAACATCTAAAACCTGCGGTACGGCCGCAAGGCATTGCTTCGCAGATTTGATGATCCACCTACTCCCTGATTCTACGCTGCAAGTCCAGTCTCCGCAGAGCTGCCATAATGTTAGCTGCGAAGTCACACGCTGCCTCCCTCCGACATCAGCATGTAAGGGACTAAACTATCTTCGGCTATATCTCCGCCCATCGCCCTGGATAATTCCGCCCTCTCGGAGTGAAACCTTACACACTCGAATAAGACGTGTCTGGCGTTCTCCGTAGGTCCTTCTTCGCAGCAAGTGCACTCTTCGCTATCATCATGGCCGACTCTTTTTAGGTAACTCCTAAAACAGCCATGTCCACTAAGGAGCTGAGTTAGGTGAAACTTCACCTCACCATGTTTCCTAGACAGCCATGGTGACAATCTCGGGATTAGGCTATGGGTCCAGCGACCCTTCGTGGATTGGTCCCAGCGCTGTTGACACTTCTCGATGCTCCGCTGCCTCGCTTCCTGCTGTTGTGTACCACTGTTTGGTTGACTTGAGGCACTCAACCGTGAAGCCCGGTACCTCTCTTCTGTGGCGAGCTCGTTAAGTGGAATCATCCCGGCAATGACCAAAGCAGCATCTTCCGACACCGTACGATTCGCGGAAGTAGCCCTGAGCGCACTTAGACGGTACGCCCCACAGACGCCTTTTATGTAGCTAGAGTAAACCATGGACCTGTGCCAGATTTTCGCCGCGTATAAGACCGTGGCCTTAGTTACACTCACCAAAAGTCTTCTTCGCCCCTGTTTAAGACCGCGCGTGTTTAGCATGATCCTAGCTAAGGCGTTGACTTTGCTGCCTTCTCTCCGACGTAAGCCAGATTTTCTCGGAAGCATAGCCTGGTGTCCAGCATTACTCCAAGGTATTTAATGGCTCTTTTGGATTTTATCGCGGTTCCATTGACTCTGACCCAGGCTGACTCCACCTTTTTCCGACTGCTATTTAGAACTGCCTCTGTCTTTTGCGCCGCAAGCTCGAGAACCGCCGCGCTAAGCCACTGGTGGTTGCGCTCAATGCCAGAATTACACGCCTCCTCGGTCCTTCGAAGGCGTGTAATTCTGCTTTTTCTTTCTTAGTAATTGTAAAATGGCTTGACACAGCCCCAAAGGGCCAAAGCCGAGCTCCTCTCAATCACTCAATCTTGCTCTCTTAGTTGGGATTAGTAATAAATTGCGTTAACATAGCCTTTCTTTCCAATTGTATAAGCATTTTTTTAATGCTTTGAAAAACGTCGATATTGATATTATGGTTTTTAAAAAAACACCTATCGTTGCGCTACCGGTTTTCACTTCCACTACATTGGTTTAATTAGTTTAATTAGTATGTGGTACATAAGTTATAGTATAAAATTGATGAGTGAGTTGGACAAAAACGTTTGTAGTTGAATCCGTAGAATTAAATGAACAAAATGCCAAAAGCCGATCCCATGGGATTGGAACGCATAATTCTGCCGGCGTCACAGCAGCACACGCATAGAGAGTGAGAGAGAATACGTGTGTTCAATAAATAGTCCGCTCGGCGGCTTGATCTCTCACGATGCGTGCTTTCGGCTTTTTGTTCTCTCACGAGGCATTTGTTCGATTGCTTGTTGCTTGTTGTTGTGACATGTACTTCGTCCCAGCCAGCTAGTGGAGTCCGCAAGGTGCTCCATTGGGACTCCCTGTACGGTGCGTTAAGCCTACTGGGGAGGCTCCGAAAACTATTTCAAAGAAGCATATCCGACGGAGAAAAGGGCCTTTTAATGTAAATATATGAATCGAGAGCGTAAGTTAATGTCGGTCCAGCCCGACTTCGATATACCCGTTACTCAGGGGAATTAATATTGTATTGCCTTTCCTTAACAAAAAGTATGCGACATTTTTATAACTTGTATAACTTTCAGACACTGCAAAATATGAGCTTGATGTCTTCAAAACTTTACGAGTTATTCAACATTTTTTATTGTGGGGCCGGAGGGGGCGTGGCCAAAGTTTAATATAAACTTGATCTGCGTAGGGACAATTGGAGTCTATATACAAAATTTGTTGGCTGTCATAGAGAAAAATTGGTCACTTAACATATGCCACGTAACATATCATAATGAGTCAAATATAAAAAACACCAACATTTCTTTTTCAACAATCGTATTAAAATTAGTTGTACTAAGAAATTCGAAATGGTTTTGCAGATTTTGGCATTTTTGTGGAAGCAAACAAAACTCACTTCCTTATCCTGTCACATCATGTATTCCTTTTTGTCTGCCAGTATCTTGGGACCTTCTCTTTTGACAACTTCCAGTTTATGAATTAAAACAAGAAAGAAAGTCGGTCAAGGCCGACTATAACATATTCTGTACCGGTGAAGTGCTGGCCATCACCGTTGCGACCGGTGCTGCCCATAATTGATTGTTTTCCTTATAACTCGACAACCGTTCATCCGATCTTTACCAACCCCTTCGGGGATCGATAAATATTCTTGATTTCAAAATATATCCAGAAGGTTCGAACCTTCTATCTATATAACTGCCGGAGATATGGCTTTTCCAATTTTGACCGTTGCTACATTGAGGGCATTTACAAAAATGCATGAAAAATAGTTATAGTCAACAGACAGCATAGTTGAAATTTTATTTCTGAAACTAAAAGGATGATATTATGCCAGGCATTGGAAATCATAGAGATCAATTATTTATATGAGGCAACATGTCTCTAAGTAATGAATGCATTTTAAGAGCTGATTCCTTAGCGTTGCATTTGCACTCACCTGGTTAGACTCGCTAATTGAAGTCCCGTTCTTTTCATATTCGTCTGTCAAATACAAACGAGGGTGGTGTGAGAAGTTATCGTTAACCTATTTAATATTGTATTTCTTACAAGCACCTTTAGCAAACTAAAGTAACGAATTCATAAACCAACAAAAAAAGTGCCAAATCATGCTTAAGCCCTTGTACTTGGAGCTCAGAGTTGGGTTCGTGAGTGATATGTATCTTCATTTGACAAGCTGATGGTTTTTCATGTTGTTTTGATAAATTGAAAAAATTTTATGGCATAATTAACTCATGTTCATGGCTAATGTGCAGGCCCCGCCTTTTAGACTCAAGTCGGGGCAATTAAAATGTCTGCAATGGATCTTTGGTTAGTAAAATGTGTAAAATGGAGCACGATATGTGGTTCAATGGGGAGTATAAATCCTGCCAGAAAACCTTTCTGCTCTCATCCCAGTGAAAACCCTAAAATATAATTTAGATAAAACTCCACTCAATTTATGATAAGGTCTGACCAAAAGAAATTTATATGCTCGCACCTAACTGCAAATTGTGTGTAATGAGCTGAGCGGCGTTTACCTTTGCCTCCACCGTTCTTTGCCTTTTGCCCTACCCACTCCCCCTCCACCATTCCACTCTTAATTTAGTAGCACCTTTCATGTTGTCTAAGCCTGAAGAAGACATAAATTTGTTAGCGCCTGGTCAAGATCCCAGTTATCCTGCTGCTGCTGCTGCTTCTGTGAGGGTGTTTTGTTTTTTCGGTCGCGACATGCCCAGAAATTAGTCAGGAACGCAGCCGAGAAACAAAACAACAAAAAAAAGGTTGCCGACTCCCAGATATGGCCCAGCAGATCGGTCGCTTAAGATAAGATGTTTCATATTTATGTTGGAAATTAGGCAAATTTTTAGTGGCGAGATAATTTGTGTACGACTTTGTCGCAGTGAGTGAGAAAATTGCAGGTACAATGGGTCGAGGGTGAGCATTAGAAATTTGTAACGCTTTGTAATGGAAAGTCCCTTTTTGGTGCGCAGATATGGAAATTATGAAAACTCTGCACAAACTTTGGGCACGATATTCATTCTGTCAAACCAATAATTAAACATACCACACACTATTCATGAATTCTTGATGAAAAGCTGACACTTTCTCACAATTCTCCACCGGTTCGTTCGAAGTTCGAACCTTTTGAAAACTTAATTAAGACATTTTGAAAGTGGCTCACCAAAAAAGTTTTGCTTGTTGGTCAAAACGATTTTTTAATTGCAAGTTTCTGGTGTATAATTATTGGTTAGTTATCGGTTAGGTAAACCTCTGGCCCTGTTATATAAGCCATATTTAAATACGAGGCCCTGCCCCTTGGTCGGCTATTCAGAGGCATATTGGCCCCGACTATTTGCCAGCCTATTTGAATTTTTCAGCTATGCCAGCGTGGCCCATGGGCATACAAATTAAGTTATTAATGTAAATAAATGTTAGGGCTCGATTTTTTCTGTGTTGTGATATCTCTGTTTGAGTGTGTGTTTGTGTGTGTGCCTTGTAATTAGACATGATTGACAGTGTGAGTTATGAGTGTGAATGGAAAATGATTAGAAATCTGAACTAACATAACTGATTATTATGAATTTTAATTAACTTATAGAGTCTCGGACTCAAGTTTTTATTTGGAAAGTCAATGTTGGTACTATCATATTATATTTTTTAGAGAGCTAGTACCAAATACTTGCTGCTTAGGATGTATAACCCCTTTACTGGAGCAACCATATATGGTAAAGAGGGTTTCTTTTAAGAGAACAGAAAATTCTACAGAGAATCCATATGAACATGAACAGTAGCTCTGGCTGTGTAGACGGACGTTTAAGCTGGCGCCATGGCAAAGCCTTCGTCAGTACACTTTCAGTTGCTGTCACACCAACAAGCCATTTGCAAATCCTATTTATATTACCCTGGCGGCGAATAACGAGTTGAGAATTCCAAGGGCACAAACAGCACGAAATTTTAACTAGCTTTAAGCTTCGCTGTTTTGGGAAGCTGAAGGTATATGCATTGGCATTGAAGGTTGTTCAATGTATCTCTGTTGTTTGCATATGCCTTCAGCTTCCCAAAACTATAGATTATGTTCACAGTTTGAAGAAATAGACGTGCAGACATATTCATAGATTTTGACATATTCAAGCATATTCTGACTTCCAATACAACCCAATTCGGCTTCGGTTTCATTCTGCTGTTCCCGTTTCCGAATAAAAGTGCTCCCATTTTACTTTTGAGTAATCCCGGCACAAAAAAAGTCAGCACTAGATCAGACCCGGCTAAATGGAAAGGACAAAAAAGTCTGTTTGAGCTGATGAACACTAAAGAGAGCAGTCGATTTTCCTGCTTTTCTGTAAATCTCTCTCAAAAAGTCGCAAGTTCGACTAGCGTCTAGTTAAAAAGCACGAGTGACATCGGCTCCCGGGGCTGGCCAGGTCTGCACTAGATCAGGGTTCTCCATGAAGAGAGACTGTCTCTCTCTAAAACTCTCTAAAAATGCAAACTTATTTCATGAAATGAGTCAAAAAATGCGTGCAATTCATGAATTCGACTTAGGAAGCGTTCAGATTTTTGTATGCCAGTAATCTGGCTGCCTGTTTAGAGTGAGTAAAATACATGAGAATATTGACAGATTTCTCTGACAATCCGTCACTACACTGGTAGGTGTTCACACGTGTGTCATATACAAGAAAAATATGGCAACCTGTCAGAGTATCTGAACGTACCCTAACACACTAAAGTTGACCATGAAATCGCCGTCAATTCATGAAAAGCAGAGGCGAAGACCACTTACGTTGCGTTGGTGCTGCCAATTCTATAAAAAAAGATGGTATTTTTTTGGATTAACAAAAACTGCATAAGCAGAAACAAATTTGAACTGCAAATTTGCATCATTTCGGTATAAATTTTCCGAATGGGTTCGGACCCCAGGGGCAATGGCTGGGGATTCCTGCCCATGATCAGGGCTAGTTAAGGAGAGCGAAGCCAGAAAATGAAAACGTATTAGCTCTGACCTGACTTCATCGACCGCTGCCCTGCGACTAAGAGAAATCAGAGCGCTGTTTGCTCTCTTCGGCGAAGCCTCGGCATGCGCTCGGCTCTAGTATGTGCGAGTTGCGAAAATTTTTCGGACCCTGGGGGCCTGCACTAGAGACATAAAAGAGAGACCACATGTTTTAGATAAAAGATCGGATTGGGAACAGTGGAAAACGGGCCGAGCCGAAGTTAATTTTCCCCATTTTTGTGATCTATTTTTATTTTATTTTTACTTACCTTTAATGCGACTCGAACTCGAGGCCTCGAAAGTCTGCTCTCACAGACACAACCGCTTAGACAACAGCTCCACATCTACAATGCCTTGAGCATCGTCCAAATTTATATTATAAACTGACGGGGAGCTCTCTTCACTCGATTGTTTCCCCGCACACCCCTCTCCCAAAAAAAAAAAAACGATACAGTGAGAGCAGGTGCATCGCTTTTCTCTCAAATGTGTTTTCTCACCTCTCTCAGTTTCTTTTTCTCGCTCCCCTCGCCTTAAATCACCAAACAGAACGAATTTGGCTTGATTTCTAGGGCGAAATTCTTAAAAATTCAAGAATAAATAAATTTTTTCAAGAGCGTTCTAACTTAAATATGTAATTCGTTCTACTTTTTTCTGGGTGTAAAGACTTAAATGCAAACAAGATCACACTAAAAATTTCTAAATTGATCACCAAATAAAGGAGTACTTACTGTACAATACATCAAGAAACTGAAAGAGTGCCAAATTAGACAATTACTATTCATTCCAACGACCAACAAGCATAACAATTTCTTTTCGGGGCTGCGAGAACACAAATCAGTTCCACTTTTGAAAAGTTGCCGTGAAAGTGGAACTAAGAACATGCCTGATTGTAGTGTTTTTGGTTTCCTTACTTTTGTCATACCATCTTATAGCAGCTTAGTTATCTTTATAAGGCTTAGTTAAGTTGAAAAAGATATCACAGCAAATTGCTAACATAAGTTAAAATCTATATTATTACCTTTGCAATTAACAAACCAATCGTTAACCTATTATCCATTTTGAAAAGCTAACAATCAATTTCCCATTCAATTTCAATTCTCAACAAATATATATATATTTTTATCGTCTCAAACGAGTATTAATTGCCAATGTCTAAAACAACAATAAAAAATAAGAAGAGACACAAGAAAAAACCAAAATTAATAACAAATGTCTGTGATGTAGACATACATCATTAGAAATTGATGACGCATGTCGCGTGCAACTGCAACTACACCCACACCACTTCATTCCACGATCCGATCCATTCGCCCCGCTGCATCCATCCATTGCCATTGTTGATTGCATGCAACCCTTTTAACAACAATCTCCCCCCATCACCAGCCCCAGCCCCTCGGCAGCCACTAACACGGCAAATGACTTGAAAAGTGGAATGGAAACGGAGCTGAAGCCAGAGTTGTGCGGTGGCTGCACTAAACACGGAGTAGTAATTAATTAGACTTTCATAAAGAGCACAAAATTCTATAAATTATATTTCATTGCTCGGCGTAAATGTCAGTGCCGTCATTACCACGCGCGACTGCGCATCACGTGCCCCTCTCTCTCGCTCTCTGCTGCACTTGGTGGCTCTGCATTATTAATTGTTGGATATTTTACAAACATTTAAATGTCGAAAAATGGCATGGAAAGAAATAATAAATACATTTTTGCAGTTGTGTTATAAATTGTTTATTTTCATTTTTGCACATAATTTAAATAAGTTTCTATAATAGTTTTCGTTTTGCTTTTGATTTTACAATTGTGGGGGGGGGAGTGTCTAAAGTTTACTTCAGCGTGGAATTTTCACAATAATTTGCAGTTAGGAACACAGAGACAACAAAATAAGTAAATACAAGTTAAGTAAATATAAGCGCCATAAGGAGATAATAATGCTAGGCCTAATTCAATTAACTAATACTGTTACACTTCTAGAGAAAAACTTAGCACATTAAAAAAGGGAAGCGATTTTCCTAGCTTAATGAAAGCGAAACTGTAGCACACAGCAAGGAAATCAAACGGATCTTCCGAAAACACTCTAGAGCAGCGATGTTCAAGAAGAGCGAGGCCATAAAGTGAGAGTGTATTGGTGTGCGATATCAAAGCGACACCACCCAGCTTTGAACTGCCCTCAACGACGGCTGGGCAGCTCAAATGCTCGACTTCGGCATGCGGTCGGCTCGTGTGCGTGTAAATAGCCGATTGCGCTCGGCCCCTTGTGGGCCTCATTGGAGGAACATCGCTGCTCTAGAGACTTGCCGCTTACTCTTGTGCCAAGTGTCCGCATAGGTTAGCTCTCACTAAGCGGACACAATCGCGGTTTATGGAGTTCTCGTATTTCGCCTTCCATGCTTATTGTGCATTCAGAAGCAAATCTAAATACTTAGCTGTATGATCTTTCTTTCACACTGAGAAAAACAGCTGCTTTTCGGCCAAGAAAACTGCTTCCCTTACATTTCTAAATAGCATCACATGCAACATCTCTTTGCTGGGGTTATTTACAAAAAAAAAACATACAGTGGTTCAACAACATTGCACATACATTTCAAATAGTTTTTTTCTTTCTTTTTTCTTTCTCTTCAGGGAATTTCCGAGCTAGATTAACTTAGGGACTCTCCGCCCGCGTTGAGTTGGGCGGTGAGGCCTGATGCTGTGGCACCTGATACGGACTGAAGCGTTGTGGGTAATGACCTAACTGAGTTTTTACCCTCAAATCCGGCGAGGCTGAGCCGCATGAAGATGTGGGCGTGGCCGGGGCGGGTGGTGCTGTTGCTGTTCCAGTTGCGGGTGGTGGAGGCGGAGGTGTACGACTGACGCCAGCTGCTGCTGCGGCGGCTGCGGCAAATGCGGCCTGCTGATTGGCACTGGCCAAAAAGCCAGCCGTTAACTGGGGCCACTGCTGCTGCCACATGCCCAGCTGAAAGGCGCTTAGGTGCGGGGCTGGCGGTGGGGCCGAGCGCTGATACAAATGCGGCAGCAACATTTCAGTGTACGGCGAACGTCCAAACATTTGCAAATGCTGACGCGCCTTCTCCAGCAGAGCCAACGAGGCGGCATCCGCCTCTTGTGGCGTTAGCTGTGACATCAACGGATCCGGAAAGAAGCGTAATGGGGCAGCGCGCATGTGCTGATCGAAAAAGAATGCGTCCATGGGATCTCTGGAAGTGGAGAAGAGAACGAGACGAGGATGAGTAACTGGTTCGACGCCGGCTCCAGCAATAACATAATTACGTCGAAAGTAACTGCCAATTGCCGACACTAAACAACAGCAACAACAACAACTAAAGCCACATTCACTCATTATTTTCGTGTTTTCATTTCATGTACGAATCCGCTTCAAAGTTAAAAGCGCCGATCTGTAATTTACGCCACTTAAGCCGCCGCCGTGCCGGCTACAACATCGAAGTTGCTGTTGTTCTTGTTGCTGTTGTTGCTGCTGGCTTCTGCTGCGTTGCTCTTTGCTGTCTTAATAGTGGCCGCCTTGCAACACTTTGAAATTGCTGTCGAGAAAAGGGCAGGCAGCAGCACCTGAATGTGTATTTTTTTTCCCTTTTCAAAAGTTGCGAAAGGCATGATCCTGCCACGTTGCCAATAAGTGAACGACTTGAAATTGTAGCAGAGCTTAGCTTTTGATTGGGTCACTTTTGGAAATTGAATCAGTTTCTAAGATTTGAAAAGACTATTTAAAAACACAATTTGTTCTGTATTTGAGAAGAGAGTACAAATACACTGAAAAGATCAAATCGCAACTTTCGAGGTTTATAGTTTTTTTTCGGTACACTGAGAAAAATTTTGATTTTTTTCTTACTATTTTCCTTGAATTTTTTATGAATCAGTCTAAAATATGAAATAGACCTTAGTAATGATTTGGATAACTTAATTTAGATTGGAGATAAAAGTATTTAGCAGCCAATCTCTTTTGGCTAATAGACCCCACTAACATTCATCTTATTTTCATTCCTTTTCTGTTCTGGATCTCGTCCTATTTAAAAGATGGAGCTTAAAAAGTTGTGCTACGCTCGAATACTTAAATATATCAACAGTCGGAATTCTGTTTGAGCACAAATCATGCTTTAATTCTCATATCTTCTCTATTGTAATTTGGACGAATGGTAAACTTGCATTCAATATTCGTTGGCCGAAGGAATTTGATGATCTCTACGCAGCAGAACTTCTTTACACTGCTTTAGTCCTTCCTGTGCTTAAATACTGCTATTCCGGATGATGATCGCAATATAAAATGCAAAATATGATATACATTTCTCATTTTTATACCCTTGCAGAGGGTATTATAAAATTGTCCGGATGTTTGTAACGCATAGAAGGAAGCATCTCCGACCACATAAAGTATACATATTCTTGATCAGCATGACGAGCTGAGATGATTTAGCCCTCTCCCTCTTTCCGTCCGTCTGTCCGTCTGTTTCTATGCTATCTCCTCCGTCAGTTTTACAGCTATCCTCACCAAACTTTGCACGAAGTCTTTTGATACAAATGCGCTGCACATTTGTCGGAACCGGCAGGATCGGATGACTATAGCATATAGCTGTCATAGGAACGATCGGTCGAAAAACTAGTCTTAGTGAGAAAAACTTTTTTGTTTTTAATGGAAACGCCTCCTAAGTACGTATTTTTTAGTTTACTTTCCTTTCCCATGATTTCACTAAGTTTGGTCGAAATCGGATGACTATAGCATATAGCTGCCATAGAAACGATCAGTCGAAAAACTAGTTCTAATGAGAAAAACTTTTTTGTTTTAAATGAAAACGACCTTATCATTGGCATACACTTATTTTATATACTTTTACATAATTCTACAAAGTTTGGTCGAAATCGGATGATTATAGCATATAGCTCCCATAGAAACGATCGGTCGAAAAACTAGTTGGTCTACATACAAAATTTGGTCGCTCTAGCTCTTCTAGTCTTCGAGATCTAGGTGTTCATACAGACAGACGGTCAGACGGACAGACCGACAGACGGACATGGCTATATCGACTCGGCTGTTGATGCTGATCAAGAATATACATACTTTAAGGGGTCGGAGATGCTTTCTTCTGCCTGTTACATACATTTGCACGACTTTAGTATACCCTTTTTACTCCACGAGTAAATGGTATAATAAATGCTTACGTCCTGTGCTAACATGCTGTAACGGCATGACCTCGTCTTATAAAAGCTTTCAAATAATGCTTATTTAGTTATAAATAGTAGTTTTCTGTGGAATGATAGTAGCTGGATTCGCCGGTATCTCGTTGATTGTTGATTATTTTCCTATTAATCTGAGTCCTTGTGATAGTGAAACGAACAATATTTCAGCGAATACCTGCAAACCTATTTACATAGAAATCAAAATAATTTTTCACACTAAAGGCCTGTAGTCAAATGTGACTTAGTTCGATGTAAAATACAATTTTCATAAACATTTTGAAGTAAAATTTCATTTCTATATTTCTTTCTGTCATTTTTGTACGAAAAATTTTCAAATTAATTCGCATCTGGATACAGGCCGTTAAACTAGTTTTCCGACTGATTGCTCCTATGGGAGCTTTATACTATAGAGATCCGATTTTGATAAAACTTTGAAGAATTTTGTAAAAGGTCATAAAATGAATACAAGTCAGGACGATTTCATTGAAAACAAAAAAGTGTTTCTTACCAAGACTACTTTTCTGACCAAACTTTATGGCAGCTATTCTTTATAGTTGACCGATTTTTACCAAACTGATAAATACGAAGTTAAGAGACATTTCCATAAAAAAAAAAAAAAAGTATTTTCTCGCTAAAACTATAGTTTTCAGCCGATCGTTCCTATGGGAGCTATGTGATATAGTAGTCCGATTATGATCTGGGTAGTTACTAAAGAAAATACTAATGCCAAAATTTCGTAAAAGTAGCTTCAAACTTACGCTTGCTACGAACTCATTACCGCAACATGTCGTGCTTATAATGTGTGAATTCGACTGCGCTGCTTTTGAGAGTTTTTCTATGCCCAGTAGGTAGCGAAGCGACGGCCTCTGGTCTAGGCTGATTTTTTTCATTTTCCAATCGAAATCATTCGACGCCTACTAAAAAATCGAACAACACACCAATTTGACTTTGCCTAGCAAAAGATGGCGCGAAGCTCGCCATCAGGTTAATCCAAATTGTGTTGCCACGGTTGCTTATATCGCATATCAATTGCTGCTCAAAAGTAATACCTCTGCTAAGTTATACCAAAACCGAATCTGTACCGGTTCTAATGTTCGGTTTCGTTTCTGTTCTATCGGTTCCAATAATAACGGTGAACGGTTTTCGGTTCTAGCAAAAACATTTTGTATTGGTTCCGCTACCGGTTTCGGCACGTGATTTGAAATTTCCCCATGTTTGGAAATTATACTTGACTTAGGGCGAGCGCACACATGCGGCTGAAAGATGAACTGACGGCAGACCATGGAGCTGATCTTGACAAATAATCACATATTGGATTGGTCTCTAAAATTCTGTTGAAAGCTCATCTTTGTGGAATCAGTCAAGCATATTTGTTTAGTTCGCCTTGCTGAGGAGATAAAATATCTTACTCATCCGTCAGTTCATCTTTCAGCCACTTTTGTGCGCCCTTAGACTTGAGTCGATGATAATTTAGAAGTTTTGAAGACTTATGATAAAGCTAACCCTCATTATCGTCATCTTCTGAAGGCAATATTGACGAAGGAATTTAAGCTGTCTGTGGTTTAGAATTTTGAATAAGATGGCAGTGTACTTGCCTGGCGATTTTGAGTCTCTGATCCAGCTCAAACCGTGTCGCAATCTTGGGTTCGGAACAGCATAATGCTCAATTATTTTCCCATTCATGATTCGGGTAAGTTTGGGCTTACAGTACAGAACTCGATATCGAACCGGTTCAGTTCAATACCAGCTTAAAGCCCTGGCTGAAAGTGAAAGTTTCGTCTGCCAACAACTGTTGCTCGATGTGACTCATCTCAGAACACCCATAATATCAATTGAATCTTTGATGTCTACTCATCCAAATAGATCCAAAATTCTAAACCTTTAACAACTTTATATGCATTCGTCTTTTGAAACACCGTTATCAATCTGTACAATATTTCTTGCCACCAATCGGAACTTTGGTAAAACTAAGCAAACAAATCTAGACTGACATAAGAGGTGTGTTCAAAGGAAAAGGTGAATTTTCGCGGGATGTGTATATTCGATTATCGATATTTTGTTTTCATTATATTCGGACACATGTGTTTATCATATGCTTGCATTAGCAGCCAATTTCGATTAGTAGTTTGTTTTTGGCCACTGAAAAGTCACGTTTTTCTTTGCTCTTTGATTATTGACTAAATTTTGAGCAAAAGCAACGTCGCATTGGTAGCGCTCAGTAGTCAACGACGATCCGGGTTTGCTCAAGCGGGTCATAACTGGTGCCGAAACGTGGGTATATGGTTATGACATCGAAACCAAGGCCCAATCATCCCTATGGAAGCGGCCAGATGAGCTAAGACCGTAAAAAGCACGCCAAGTTCGATCAAATGTGAAGGTTTTGCTCACAGTTTTCTTTGATTACAATGGTGTGGTGCATCATGAGTTCCTGCCAAGAGGTCATACAGTTAATAAGAAATACTACAAGGAAGTTATACAACGTGGTTAAGCTACGCCAGGTAGACTTTAGTAAGTGGCCATTAAAAATCTTCTTAAACTTTTCCTTGTGTAAAAATGGAAAGCAAACAAGAGATTTAGAGAAGCTCGTCATGGCCGTTTGGGATAGTTAGGATCAATAAATGGAGCACATTTTATGATCGATTCTTTACAATTATTTGGCCCTGTCTGTGCGCTCACTTATGATCGTGTTACCTAAACTTCTTGAACGCATCAATCTCCAGTTCTAGCATTGGTTTTGGTAAATTCCTTTCTTTTCTGTTTTGACCGAACTAAGATCAAATCTCGGTAGTGTTTTCTTCATGGAAATTACACCTACATCCTATCATATAGTTTTATTGTGCAAATTCTTTTGCTTATTCTCTGCATGTGCTCCACATAAGACAGTTTACCGCCATCGTTTGCTAAGTAATTGAAACTGCTTGAGCTCCTGCTTCTGTCCAACACTTTCACACATTTTCGCTAATCAGCAGCAACTTGAGCTACTGTAAGGTTTTACGGCTCAACAGGCCATCGTAAATTGGGCCATAAATCAGGAGGGTCTCGTAAAAAGAACGCAACTACTACCACCACTTACTTCCAACTCACGCCTGCTCAACGCGGCAGCCCATTTTCGCACTCGCACTCGTACTCACCTATCAAAGTCAGTCAGACGCGACGAATCGCGAAATCCTTTTGCAAACGGATTCGAATCGATTTTCAATTTCGTAATCAATTGATTCTGATAGGCCGTCACGGCCGTGAATACAGTCTCCGGGAATACATAGGTTTTATGATCCATATCCTGCAGCTCCTTGGGATTGCTGGGTATGCTCTGGCCATGGCTCAAACGCACCAGATGAATGCGTGGCTGATAGCGATGCATGGAATTCAGCACGACCTGCAAAGACAACAAGGATTTGGGCTTATAAAAAATGCACAACAATAAAAAGTAGTCGATGTTTGTTTTGACGGCAAACAGTTCTCCGTCCTCATCCTTTATGGCGGCGATAAAAACGGTAGCGGGCTCGTAAACAGAGCGTCGCCACTTTGGACTGTGTAATATGTGGGATTCAGCTTGTTTGCTCTCCTTGCATTTGCCACCAAATTGCCAACAATTTTCATTCATTTTCGTGCGCGCGCAAAGGAATTTGCATATGACGGCGGTGTGGCCTGACCTGGCCCTGCGAAGACAATGCCAGTTGCCAAGAGCCAGCAGCCAGTTTATGTGTTTGCCTTTGCCTGAATTATTCATAAATGAATTTCTAGATGCTCCGGAAGGAGAAAAAATTTCATGTTTTGCCAAAAGAATGTTTGGGGGGTTGGACGAGTGAGAATTCGCTAAAGCAAACAATTTTATAAAATCAAATGTGACGCTATTGAAGTGAAGATTTGCTTTTGGGAATCGAAGAATGGAGTTATTGATTTACGATTTAAATTTGGGCTTAACATGCCAAATTACCAAGACAATTTACACAACTGAGCAACACGTCCAAGTAATAAAAATGTTCGAATATCGAATTCGGACTATCCAATCCACAAGAGCTTTATCAGGTACCACTGCACTACACAGCTCCAATGTACGAACTCTTATTCAACTCACCTGTCCACTCTTATCCATTTCGTTATTCGTCAACTTCACCTTCTCAAAGGAGACGACCTGTTTGCGCAATGCCTCCGGACTGATGGGACAATCGGGATGTGCATAAATACGTGCCGGCGGCGGTGGATCCGCTTTGCCTGCCACCAGCCAAGAGCTGCGATGATACGCATAACGATAACGTCGCGAGTCCAGCGGCACAATGTCCAGCAGTACGGCATAACGATCTGGGGGTTGTATCTGACGTAGTGGACCCGAGAAACTAACACGCACGGTGGGGAACATGCGCCTGAAAGTAGACCAAAGTGACGGGGAAACGCACATAAAGAAAATGTTAGGAAAAAAAATCGTGCACTATTTTTTTATTGCTCGCCATTGTGTTTTGCCGGCAAGAGGGGGATGGCTTAGCACTCTTTGGTATGTAAATAAGACGCATATTTAATTTTATGACTTTTAGCACGTTTTTGACACATTTCCGCGACCTGAACTTCAACACCACCGAGTTACAGCAACAACAACAACAACAACTCGTGTGTCTGTTACTGTTTCCATTTAATTTTGTTATTTGTGACCAAAGCTAAGTGTAAATGACGCTAATGACCCAGCCCAGTTTTTGTCATTTGTCTTATGTCTAGAACATAAAGCTAACATTAGGTGTGCAGGCGTTTCTGATATTGTTCAAGTAATTGTGGTTGATTTGCTTTCAGTTGAGTTGTAAATGAATGTTGCTACATTTGTTATAAGCAACATTTGTAATTAAACACTTGGTTATGTTAGAATATAAAGGATCTCTCAGTTAGGGTGGCTCGATTTAACATACAAAACTATTGAAAGACACTACTTTTATATCAATAAAGTAAAACTTCTTTTACAAAACTTTTGCCTGTTGACCCCAATACCATTTAAAAGTAAGCTAGTTTCAAAAATCTTCTTTTATTGTAGGGTTTCGGTTTTTCATGAGTGATTTAAAAAAATGAGTTTCTCGCTTAACTAAGTAAAAACAAATTTTATGTTCCCATTAATCATTGCTCAAAAAAGCTCAGGTGTTTAATTTGTTCAGTGCACTATGGACAGAATGCCCGAAATCGTGAGAATACGGCTTAAACTTTGGAATAGATAATGCTTAGACTAAATTCTTATTTCGGATATATGCTTAGCCGATCGCACCACGCTCAATCCTGCCTCCCATTCTAACTCATTTTCAATACTTGTAATTTTTCAAGCTTAAGGGCTAGAAAATAGCGAAAATCTACTTGATAGTTTCAAATAGTACAGTTGGATATCAGAAGATCGAAAGGAATGAAAATTCTTGATCCAAGAGTGAACTTCTTGTTCCAAGTATGAATATTTGATCCCGGTTTTCTTGATCCAAGACCTTCAATACTTGAACCGAGTACAGAACATTCTTAAATCAAGTATAAAATGTCTTGAATCAAATGCCTAACGTACTCAAATCCTAGATTGCTCATTCTCTAATCAAAAGCATAGTGCATTGTCAAAATTCAAAAATGTTCTTTCTTGTATCAAGCGCTCATCAGGTTCAAGAGAAAGATCGTTCACTCTTGAATCACTGGATATTCGAGCCAGCAGCAATCTAATGGGCGTGGACTTATGCTTTTGGGTAAGTAATTCGTCTTTTTTGTGTTATTACGGAATGTGAATTAATTCTTTCTGATTTTATTTTTAAGTTTACTTAATAATTTATGGGAAATTCGTCTTTTTTTTTAGTTTGCATATTCGAGAAAGCTGTCTAGTTAATAGTCTTGTTGCAATCTGTACATTTTTTAAATTTTTATTTCGCTTATTGTCATAGTGTTGTGTGAGTGTGCAATTCTGAGAAGCCCTTTTGTTCTTTGACATCTGCTACAACTAATTAACGAGTTGAGCACTCATAAAACATTGCAAGTGGGCGCTGCCAACAGCCAACACTAACTGTTATTATTACCAACAACGTCAGCTAACCAAAACGAGCTGAAATAAACAAGGAATCACAACTGCATGCTACAATTAGCACCATTGTTGATAACACTTAACATCTACCACAGAAACGAGACAAATGTAAGAAATTCAGTCTAGCCTGACTTCGGGGCAGAGAGAACTTCCGTTCTATAATTTTATATAAGAACTTGGCTTCTATAATTTTTATACTGAGTACCAAAGGTACATAGAGTATATTGGTCTTGTTCAAATGTATGTAACAGCCCGAAGGAAGGTTATCCGATCCCACAGGATAAATGTATCATTGATCAGCATCAATAGCAGAGTCGATATAGCCATGTCTGTCTGTCTGGCCGATCATATGTTCACACACATATCTCAGAGATGGTAAGAGATAGAGGTTCGACATGTAAGGGACATAAACTCTTAGGCCCGTTTTCTCATGTTCCTGTTTTTGCAAATCTAGGTGGATTTTATGCATTTGCATAGCTCACGCTCAAAGTGAGCAGTGACAAAGCCAAAGAATTGGTCAGGATCCGATAAATGATATTTGAGTTTTAAGCAAAAAACATAGAATTACACTTTGTCAGATATCTAACTTACAATTTATGAGAGTTACAGAGTGTATTAGTCGGGCTCGACCGACTTACTTGTTGCGTTTGACGAAAATGAAAAAAAAGTAATGTTTGTCAAATATCCATCCACAAATTAAAGAAAAGTCTCTCTACAGTGAGTACCGTCAATTTTAATGCTTATCCTTAGTATATCGAATGCAGTAGGTTTTTGGATAGCAATCGTCAATAAAATCCATTGACCATCGGAATATGGGACTAGTAGCCTCTGTACTTATCATGCATTTTACTTGAACATTCCCATAGAAGCTGTTAGCGCGACTTGCTGGTACTCGCGTATTAAGTATTAGGTATTCAGTCGATCACAGACTTATAATATTTTGATCTCTTTGAACCGAAAATTAGTGCAGTTATCAAAGAAGAAGAAGATAAATTGGGTTACTGCTTTGAGCATATTCTCATGAATATGAATAGGCATAGCCCTTTCGACTGTTTCCAGTTTGCAAACCAGAAGAAATAGTTCGATGTTTAGAGAGGTCTCTTTTTTTATACCCTTGCAGAAGGTATTATAAAATTGTCCGGATGTTTGTAACGCATAGAAGAACGCATCTCCGACCACATAAAGTGTTTATATTCTTGATCAGCATGACGAGCTGAGTTGATTTAGCCCTGTCCGTCTGTCCGTCCGTTCGTCCGTCTGTCCGTCTGTCTGTTTCTATGCTATCTCCTCCTTCAGTTTTAAAGCTATCCTCACCAAACTTTGCACGAAGTCATTTGGTAAAAATACGCTGCACATAAAGCATATAGCTGTCATAGGAACGATCGGTCGAAAAACTAGTTTACAGTTTACAGTTGAACTTACTAGTTACTAGTTTACAGTTGAAAAGCCTCCAAACTTCGTATTTCTTAGTTAACTATGCTTTTCCATGATTCCACCAAATTTGGTCGAAATCGGACATCTATTTATATAGTATAGGTGTCATAGAAGAGTAGAGTCTTAGTTAGAAAAACTTTTTTGTTTTTAATGGAAATGTCCATGTATTTGTTTTATATGCTCCCACACGATTCTAGTAAGTTTGGTCAAAATCGGATGACTATAGCATATAGCTGCCATAGGAACAATCGGTTGAAAAACTAGTTCTTGTGAGAAAAACTTTTTTGCTTTTAATCAAAACGTCCCTCACGTTGGCAAATATTTATCTCTTATTTGGCGGGGATATTTTTGATGTGAAACATCTTTAATCTCGATAAGGATGATTTTAGAAAGATTAAAATTTGATTTCAGCATTAGGCGTCGCGCTGAAATTGCATATTTTGTAATGTTGTTGTTAAGCGTTTGACAAAAGCACCGTGTACGCAGTATCGAGTACTTAGATTCGAGTACTTAGTATAGAGATCTTAGTATCGAGTACTGAGGAGAGAGCACTTAGCATCGAGAACTTAGTATCGAGAACTTAGTATCGAGTAATTAGTATCGAGTTCTTAGAATTGAGTCCTTAAGCCGGGTATCCAGCAACGCGAAATCAAAAAATTCTTGGCAAAGTACATATGAAAAAAATTGTGGCAGGAATTTTCTGCTTACACGCTCGTTTGTTGTGTATCCAGCAAATTGAAAGAAATTCACACTTTGACAGCGGCGTATCGATAGCGGCGTTTCGTAAGCGGGTGTGGATCGAGAATTAGCTGATAAGCAGCTTAAGAATATGATGAATACAATTATTTTGGATGAGATGAACCGCATAGATGGGGGCAAATGGGGGGTGGAGAACAAAGCAAACGCCTGATAATGTTTATATAAATAGAATAAAAGATTTAATTAAATTAAAAATAGCGGTTTCCGTTTTGTAATGGTTTCTTTCTCCCTTATTGGTACACAAGCAGCAGATTCATTTTTCCAAAGGGTACTGACCCGGCTGCTGAGCTCTTGTTCTAATCTTGTACTCAAATATAACAGACTTTATTTAATTGGCTACCAAACATTGAGTCTTATTTCTTTTCGGGCCAAACTGCAGTGTCTTGCCCAGCCATCGGCCCAATAATTTAGAACGAATTGTGAGACCAATGTGGCTGATGTCGAGGTGTGATGTCATCACACAAGACCGCGTACTAAAATTATATCTACAATGGTAGACCGAAGCTGGTTTAACTTTATTTGGTTTAAATCTGTATAAATTCAAACTTGGACAAAATATTTTACAAACTCAGAATAAATAGCAAATTCCTAGCAGGAATTTTCCGCAGTGCTGGATACAGGCCTTTATTATCGAATACTGAGTATCAACTTCTGAGTATCGAGGTCTGAGTATCGAGTACCGAGTATTATGTACCGAGTGTTGAGTATCGAGTAAGTGAAACCCACGGCCCGTCTTATAGAGCATGTTTCACATCAATGCCTCGTGAGTGTAAGCCACACTCACACCTTTTATTTGTTAAAAATGTAACTGAATCTGCTGCCACAAATATTAATGTTATTCCTTACAAATTAATTCCACTCGATTGTTAACACTTTCGTCTGGCTCACTGGCCGGCGTTTTCCACTCTTGATAGCTTGCTAATGTGTCCATAAATGTGTGAAAGGCCCACAATAGCCCAAACACACACCCAGTTAGATGACACGCCCTGGTTTTAGTATGTCTAAAACGCCTTTGGCATTTTGTTGTTCCAGGCGGAAATGTCGTAAATCATATTTCCAACATTTACATACATTTTATGTGAGCAAACGGCAGCCGCAGGGCAGGGCTGACCCCCCCCCTGCCTACCCCTTCTCAGCGTGGGCGTTTGTCCATCAGTTTTGGTTTTTGTGGCCGCGTAGTTTTGTTTTTCCCCATTTTTTGCGCTCTGCTTCTAAGTGTGGATTTTATGTATTTGTTTATGGGAAAATTAGGGAAATGGCTTTTACTCATTTTGAGTTTGGCTTAGGTGCCAAAGGTTACAATTATGAAGTTTACACACCATTTGCCAGGGGATTGAAATGTGAAACAGGGGAGGAAACTCTCGCTTCTCACAGGGCGATTCAATTAGCTTTTTTTCCAAGTCGCGACGCCTACTTAAAGCATATGAGCCGTGGCAGCACATCCGCAATTCATTATCAACACCTTTGTTCCAGCAAATTAAGCCCTGAGGCTGAAATTAATAAAATGCAAATTAGTTAGTTAAAGCAACCCCCGAAATAGGCGATCGTATCTCACTTTTCTCTCGCTGTCTTTTATTAGTTGATTAATTCATAATTTGGTACACATTTTGTGGCCTGCACCTTTCTGTCGTGGATTAACTTGTTTCATTGTTGTCCTTTGAGTGATTAATGTTAAGTTCCTCTACCTTTCCACAGCTGCTGCTGCTGCTGGTGCTGCTATAAACACGTATTAATAAAGTTGTGGAATTTCATCGAGTCGAGCCCATGAAAATTGCAATTGCCACGCACCTTTTGGAACAGGAGGACTGCGCCTAATATGCGTGAAGAGTTGTCGCAAAATATTGACAAACATTCGCCCCTCTCACCCGCTGCTCGGGATGCAAACAATTAGCCCGCCTGTGTCTGTTGTACCTCGGCTTTGTCTCAAAACCAACTGCCAACCGCTGACAGCGTGACAAAATCACAAACCACGTGAAATTTTATCTCAATGACCGCAGCAACAGGTAAAAAAATAGAAAATAGAACATGGACTGACTCCTTTTTTCCTACCGATTTGAGGCCGTAAATCATTGTTGTCGTCTTGCAGACAATATGTGATGGCAGTTTGTTTCAATATGACGCAGTTTTCATGGTTTTTTTTGTTTAATTGGAATGGTTTATGAAAAGAGGACCGAAAAAAACAAAATCATTTGCAGAATTTCATGCAGGTCAAACAAATCGCACTGATTAAAGAGGTCGAGTAACCGGCACTTGCCCCAACTGTGGCAGAGAAATCTTTCGGTATGCCTCTCCCTTGGTAATGGCCCCAATTTGATAGACCGTTCATGTGTACAGCCTCAAAGTTCGCAGCCTCCACCGCCCATAATAGTAGTGGCTCCCCAGGCTGCCATTCCGCCCACATCAGCTGTGGTTGCTCCTTTTTTTACACCTGCAGCCAACCACTAGCCACCGTATGCACCTAGTTGTTACTCCTCACCTCCAGTCTATGGAGCTGGCTATGATAAGTCTACTCTCCAGATGCGATAATTGGTGGTCTCGACAGCAATATGTCTCAGTGTTGGAGAGCAGCAGCCCAAGCTAAAATTAGCCTTTCAGCTCTGAAGTAAAAAGAAATACCCAAAACATCCTTGCATGCCTACAAGGAAACAATGTGTAAAGGACATCTGAAAGATGGAAAAGAGAAATCCACAACTTGTAAATCTTTCTCAAAACTGAGAAATTCCTCTATAATCGTTATCATTTCTAACAGCCCTGAGGCCACCACTGCATCATCTCTTTTTGCGATGCATTTAACTTTCATTAAAATCAATTAGCTAGCCTACCCATGTGGCCAGTGCCGGTGGCAGCGGCCATAAACATAATGCCGCTGTTGCCGCCCCAACAATCGGCACCAATTGAGGCACTCAACATTAACCACGAAAATCCTCCAACAATCAATAAAACTTTAATACGCCTTTCACCCATGAAATACCCAACTTACCCGCCTCCTGCCACACACACACAAACACAACCAACTTAACTGCAAAATATCAACAACTTTTTGGTAAGTAGTTTGCTGCCAACCTGGCCAAAAAAATTTGATTGACAAGCCATCGAAATAATTTGCCGTCGATTTTCGATTAGCAAAAAAAAAAAACCCCACACATAAAAAATATACGCAGACAGCGCCCAAAGCGGCCAGAGGGTCTCCGTGGGCTTAAACGACTTTTCATTCGCAACTCAACAAAAAGTTGACTTCCCTCAGAAAAAGAAATTATTGCTTGACGATATTCTCGATTTTCGTGCGAATGTCGTGTAAAATGCGAGAATGTGAAATGCGAATGAAGAAACATGCATGAAACATAAATTTCGCTTAAGAGTTGTTGTTCTCGTGCTTTTTTATGCTGACAACATGCAAAATTCGCATTAGTCGCTAGGTGGTAGTTAGGAGCTGAGTTTTTTGTTGCCTCAGCTTCGGTATGTGTTTTTTTTTATAGGGTACGAGGGAAGGCACAGAAAAAGTGTTAAGACTCATAAATCTAAAGTTTATGTTAATAGTGAGCGATCTCTTTGTAATTTGGTAAACAATTGTGGGCCCTCAGTACGGTGCGAACTGTGAAAACGAACATTGCAGTAATCGAGCAGGTGAGCTGAATATATTAATTAAAAATTTTTGTGAACCGAACCGAACCAAATCTAACCTAAACACAGCGATGTTCTTTTTACAATGCTAAACCGAACCAAAAGCCATAGAAGAAACGGTGTTTTAATCAAATCTGAAAAGCAACGAAAGATTAAAAAAGGTTCGATCAGGAGATCAGCGAACCTGCTTCTGAAAGATTTGAACGGTTGCTCCATGATGAATAACTTATTTAATCGTTGAAACATTTTCGCTGATATTTTCGTATATCAATAACGAATGACACATTCAAAATCGCAAGCTTGTTTATAGAAAATGTATTACCAATAACTAATTGCCCAAAAAGTTGTTACTCTCTTCTATGGATTCCAAAATTTCAGTATTGTCGACAGCACAAAGAAAGTAAATAAATAACTTGATGCTCCATTTCAGCCCTTTTCGAAGTCATAAAATAAATAATGATAAATTCTAATATAATATTCTAGCGAATAACCCGGCTTGCTTCTCTAATCTCGAAGATGAGTAACGCCATAAGAATTTTTTTGTACACGATTTTTTCGTGCTGGTTCTAGAGCTGTCTTCAGGATCTCTTGAAATTTTGTTCAAAAGCCAGAGAGAGAGCGCTATAGAGCCAGCTGCTCTCTTGTACGCATACAGCGACAGCCGACGACTAAATGTGTGCACGTATTCGTTTCCCTCAAGTACGGCTGGGGTCAGTCACAGTATTTGTGTCAACACAGCGTTGCTCTTTGTACGGTGATGCGTCATGACGACAACGATTGAGGCTTATGTCGCTTTTCTGCATGGCATTTCGTCTATCGAGCGTCGCTCATGTCGGTTCCTTCATGGCATTGCGTCGACCTAGACCGCGGAGAGAGCGCGATTTTCGTCGCCACCAAAAAAATAGCTGCGTACTGCAAAACCAATGTATGGCCGTTCGGCATGTTAGAGATTATATTGGTCTTTGGTCCAACCAATACTTTAGGTTTCACCGATATCAAAAATATGTCAAGTAACGCGGTTTTTGGACCATTTCTTCAACTTAGAAACCTTCCCAGGCAAGCGTCCAACCAATTCACAGTTTCAGTGATATCAAAAATTTGGCAAATATCGCCGTTGTTTTACCATTTTCCGAGTATTTCTTCAACTTAGAAACTATCTCGGGCAACCGTCCACCATTCCACAATGTTTTACCGAAATTAAGAATTTTGCAAAAATCGCTGTTTTTTGACCATTTCCCGCCAATTTCTTAAACTTAGAAATCTTTCCGGGCAAGCGTCCAACCAATCCCCAAAGTTTCACCGAAATTAAGAATTTTGGTATATATCGCGGACCATT
Source organism: Lordiphosa collinella (assembly GCA_018904265.1). NCBI lineage: Eukaryota > Metazoa > Arthropoda > Insecta > Diptera > Drosophilidae > Lordiphosa > Lordiphosa collinella. Next base: position 37,199 of record JAEIFV010000645.1, on the reverse strand, counting down.
TCCAGTTCCACCTCCAGATCCGCCTCCAGGTACATCTCCAGGTTCAGGTCCTGCACACAACCAAGTTCAATGAAAAACGGCAGCCCGAGTTGAACTAAATATTTTAATTATTTTCCCAGTCAGGCCATGGCAACCTTTATAATCCAGATATCATCAACCTACTTAACCTTTATCCACCAAATTTCACAAAGGCGGTAGATTTTCTAAAAGACTAGTATGCAGTCATTGTTGAATTTTCATATAGATCTTTGAAAATGAGTTTGAGCCCGATAGAACGAAAAAAAAATTGCGTACAGAAGTTTTCAGCGAACTTTCCTCATTTCGCGACAGAATTTTCCAAAACCGGATCTTAGTACTTCTTTCAGCTTATGATCAACCTTCTTTACAAAATAGGGGAAAGTTAACTTCGGCTCGGCCGAAGTTTTGTATACCCTTGCAGCTTCCATTGAAAACAAAAAATTTTTTCTAAGACTACTTTTTGAATCTTACTTTCCCTTGGGATCTATACTATATAGATGTCTGATTTCGACCAAATTTGGTGAAATTATGGAAAAGCATAATACACTGTTAATTACAAAATTTGGAGGCGATTCTATATGTTATAGTCATCCGATTTTGATGAAACTTAGTAGAAATGTGTAAAAGTATATAAAATGAGAATATGTCAATAAAAAGGACGTTTTCATTAAAAAACAAAAAAGTTTTCCTCACTCGACCTAGTTTTTCGTCCGATCGTTCCTATGGCAGCTATATGCTATAGTCATCCGATCTCGACCAAGCTTGGTGAAATCATGGGAAAGGAGAGTAAACTAAGAAATACGTACTTTGGAGACGTTTCTATTAAAAACAAAAAAGTTTTTCTCACTAAGACTAGTTTTTCGACCGAGCGTTCCTATGACAGCTATATGCTATAGTCATCCGATCCGGCCGGTTCCGACAAATGTGCAGCGTATTTGTACCAAAAGACTTCATGAAAAGTTTGGTGAGGATTGCTTTAAAACTGACGGAGGAGATAGCATAGAAACAGACAGACGGACAGACGGACGGACAGACGGACAGGGCTAAATGAACTCAGCTCGTCATGCTGATCAAGAATATATATACTTTATGTGGTCGGAGATGCTTCCTTCTATGCGTTACAAACATCCGGACAATTTTATAATACCCTCTGCAAGGGTATAAAAATACAGCTATGGCTCTGGACACTTTAAGGGATGCAATCTTTCAAATCGTACAATTACAGCAATTATGGAAAGATTTGTCCCGCTTAGTAGATTATTGATTTGCGTTTTCTGATAGCCGATTTTGCCTGCTAAAAGCGGTAATTGTCGAATGCGAATGGCAAACTTTAAGGAATCAAGCAGAGTATAATTGGTGACAGCGATAAACTATGGCGGGATCAGCCTACCTTTGCTGTAAGCATATATATTGAAATTTTCAGTGTGACCGTCTTATTAATTAAATTAAAGCCGGTAATCAATGTAATCGCAAAACGATAATGACTAAACGCTAATCGAAACTATCTGCTAACTATATGGTTTTAGTTTGAAATTTTGTTTCCTTGCAAGTTTCGATGGCTGGGAATCCATTAAATAAATTAAAATTTATGCTGGATTTGTTGATGTTGTAGCTTTCTCATATATCGTGGAGTAAGCTTAAGCTTACAAAGTCTTGTTTGTATACAGTCTTCTCTCATTTCTAGCCAAGGCAACAAGACTCCGAAGTTCCGCAGAAGTTTCAGTTATGTGCTTCAAAAAGCAGGTTTCGTCAGATCGTCATTAAAAAGCTCTAAGTCAAATGATTTGGGTTGAAACGTGGTTCTATTAAGAGTATATCGACACAACTAGTCGAGACTTCGTGAAAAGTTTTTCTAGTCCTCGATATATGTATATATCTATATTAGATTTGTCCTGATTCAAGTCATCAAACAACATTTTCTGCTATCCTTCAAAATCATCTTACTCCTGCTAAAGAGAGAAATATTCAGATGATTACGCATTAGTGTTCCGGTTTAAGGGTCACCAAGTTGCCAAGTCAAAACGCTTCTCAAATGCCTTGTACAATCTTTTATAAAGATTTAGGTACAATATGAAAGATGTGCCCTTCTTCGATATAAATTAACACTGAAGTTGCTGATTTCACGCTGAAATTCTTCGTGAAGTGCAAAGATTGTGGGCAAGCCATTGCTCCCCTTGCTTCCTAGAGTTATTTTACAGCAACTGGCGCCATGCAGACGTATTAAAAAATGCCTCGTCGCCGCACACAGGCTAGACAGAATGACAAGAACAATTGCCTCGCTTCGAAACGAAAACAACAAATCTATTGCGTGTCGCGCAAAAACAAATACATGCAATGTGTGTCTGGCTTATCGAATCGAGCTTCTCTAATAAGGGTTGTTTTTGTTCTGTTTTTGTTGTTGGACTGCTCCCAAAATCAAATTTCGTACCCACCACTGTTCTAAATTAATGAGTTTGCCACGTAACCAAATTCTTAACTGCAGTTACCCATGGGTATTCCAGCGTCGACTCTTTTCACCAAGAACAAAAGATTTTATTTCTTTTTCTTTTTTTTGTGTGTTTTGCTTGGCAACTTTTGTTTGTTTGGCTTTAGTGTGTTGTATATGTTGTTAACCCTTTTGTGGCCGTCAACAGTTGCCCCCCCTGAAGGCCTCCTCTAACTTAACTCCGCCACCCGCCTCCCGTTGTGCGCATTTACGACACATTAACAAATTTACTCCTTTCATTCCTGTGGAAGTCCACAAAGTATAAATTGCAATGTAATAGCTGCCGATTGTCGCGCTAACAACACATTTGCATGTCCTATGGCTTTTGGAATATGCCGTTTTCTTTTTGTTGTTTGGTTCCTGTTGCCCTGTAATTAGTCAGAGGACAGCGATGCCGATGCTTATTTACATTTGTGCGGGCTTAGACAAAAGTCGCATGCAATGCGCCGTGCAAGCATTCCATTTGCCTTTCTGATATACATCTACGATGTCAGCACGTCGTTTGGAGACCCAAAACACTAACTGGACTTAATTTAACACTCACCTGCCCGATTTGGTGATGATCATTTCGGTGCCCAGCTCATGGAATTTATCCCATAGCTCCTTGGTCTCCAGATGGCATTGGACTGGCATGAGATCATCGCAATTGCAAGAGCCCAGTATTTTGGGCGTGGGCTGCTGTAAGGCGTGGGAGGAAAAGGAGAAAAGACAACTTGTTTAGTACCCTGATAGTCCCCAAGGGGGGGAGGTGCACTCAGAAAAAATTCCATGCTAAATTTGGGAGTTACTGTGATTGAATTTGGAGCGATATGTTCTTAATAATTTGTAATAATTATTGAGTTACTTTTTTCTTAGTAATTTATTTGGTGACCTTTCTAATGTTTAATAAGTAATGAGTTTAGCTGGCTCGAGGTCGAAAAAGTTGCGTAAACAACTTATGCATTGTTACACCAAAAAGAGCTGGTGGCCTATACAGTACTGTTTCAGATTTTTGATATATAAAACTTAATTTTTCAGATTCTACACTTCGAAAAAAATCGAGAATTTCCAAATTTCAGAAACTATTCTAATTTATTTAAGATTTCTCCTTAAGAACAAATTGTTCCAAATTCAATCACCATCATCCCCAAATTTGGGATGGCACTTTTTTTTCAGAGTGTGAAATTTTGGATTGGTTTAATGCTAACTTTGTGGCGTTTCGTTACCTGCGCAGGCTCCTCTGGCGACAGGCGTTCTGCATCCTCCACGGCTGCTGGACTGTGAGCGGGCGGGGGCGGTGAGGGCGTGACTGATCCAGCTGTGGCGGCAGCATTTGGTGTGGCGGTTGAGGCACGCCCTCGATGGCTGCTTGATTTGTTGTTGCTGTTGTGATGATTGTGATGTTGGCGTTGCTGCTTGTTTGGTGTTGCATGGTGATGAGTCTGCTGGCGTTGCTGCTGCTGCTGCTGTTGTAGTTGTTGTTGTTGCTGTGCAACACGCAATGCATGACGTGCATGTTGCTGGGCCTGTGCCGCTGCCGCCGCTGCTGCCGTCGCCGTTGGCGCTTCTTCTACTTCATCGTCAACAACCACATCAACGTCAACATCATCGTCCCCATCCTGAGCTGAATAACGCTCCACCGACAATGGACCTAGAGAGACATCAAATGGCTTGTTAATGCGGGGGAGAACTCTCGAATTCTCTCAGCAACATGTTGCATGTCGCTAAATGATGACTGCAACGAGGACAGCAATTGGCAGGGTCGCGCACTGATTGCATTTTACAGATACGCCAAATTCAATTATTTGCTCAAAATGCAATTTCATATGTTAATTTGTGTGTGTGACTGTGCGCTGACGCCAAATGTATTGCTGATGGAGGCGTATGAGGAGCCGCAGTGGGGCTAATGAATGCGCTTCTGTCTCTACCCAATTATGGCTTCTAAATAGTTTTTGCATACATACATATATTTGTGTGTGTGTGTTTGCGCGTGTTTGTATTTGGCTGCCATGTCGAACAATGCTCTTTCCCCCCTCGTCTCCCTCACTCAGTGCATTCAAATAGGTTTTGATTATTTTATTGCCTCGCATTTGCCGCAATTATCAAGTCATCAACGTAGCATTGTCATCAATATATAATTTATAGAATAATGCAAAGCAAAAAAAACAGTAAAAATTGTTATGAAATACAGCTGCGACACTTTTACACTCATCGAGGGAATTGACAAATGGAAAAAGGTATACACAATCAATTAATTTGGATATTACGTACTTGTTATATCTTTGCAAAATCAAATTTACATTGTGTCTAAAATTATCAAAAATCTTTGGCAAATTAAATATCTTTTTAAAGAACCGAATTAAAGCTTACTTCAGCTTTGCCAAAGTTAAAATACCCTTACATCTATATATACCTAGTACTCGCAATTATTTTGGTACGTGGAACTTTGATCATAAAATGAAAACAAATTAATATTTCTAAAAACTTTTTCTGTTTTGTATTCGGTCACTCAATGGCTACAAATCGTAGAGCAACTTATTCGAAATGGCCGCGTTGTGCCTTCCAGCAACGCTGAAGTCTTTGTGGCCACACATCGATCGCAGTGCTCTCCTCATGCATTGGAAAATTGACCACTGCTTGGATAAGGGCGCTTCAAAGACTCAATATTTGGGTGACGAGTAGAGCGATTCAGGTCTGGGCTACCAGCAGGCCAATCATCCGTAGAAACGAAGTTCGGTATATGCTTTTAGACATGTTTGATTCGATTTAGTCTTGTGGGCTGGAAGGAGTATTGTTGAAAGGTCCACGGCTTGTTAGCAAATCATGTCGTGTTGAGAGGCTTAACAGCCTTTTCCAAACCCTTAGATTGATACATTTTCTCCGAAGTCTTGACTCCTTTTTTACAAAAATAGATCTTGGTGACCCCACACCATAAAAAAAACTGCGGTCCAAAATGCAACCCAAGCGAACTCCTTTTTAAACCATTTCGTTCATGAATTTTTGTTCACAAAACAAGCCCGACGTTTACGCCAAAACACCTGCTCTGGTCACACTACGTTACAACAAACTAGCGCGTCCGTTCAAAAAGTTGTTCGGAACAGTTGTTCGGAAATCATGAACAATTGGTGTTCTGGTTTTGGGTTTGCACTTATGCTGCTTTGAAATTACCAAGCAGTTATAGCAATGCAGGCTTTTGGCTCTAATGATAGAACCGGGAGGTTCCGAAACCTCCTGTTCAGTTGACCAGCCTCCTTTGTGGTGTTGTGTTCGACTATTAAAGTTATGTGGAAACATAACATGACCTCTAACCGGCTTATACACTAGCTAGTTTGAATATCATAAATGTCTTAAAATCAATCACATAGTATAACCAAAATGTTCACAAAAATGCAACAAAATTGTTCGAAAATTTAACCCAATGTGTTACCAAAATGAGACCGCGATGTTCCCAAAATAAGACCGAGATGTTCCAAAATTGTTCCCAAAATGTTGCCAAAAAGAGCCCCAAGTGGTCTAAAAACGTTACCAAAATGTTTCTAAAAGAAGCCCCGAAAGTTTGTAAAATGACCCCAAAATGATCCCAAGTTGAGCCCAAAATGGTATTACTCTACTATTGTCAACGAATGGTCTTGATTTCGGTAGACTTTGAACGGATTTTTTCTAAGTGCATCGTAGGCGACTAACCACTAAACCATCACATAAGCCGGATGGTGACCTCTCTGAACTAACGGAATGAGCTCGGACGCTTGTTTTAATGACACAGCTTACACTCTATCGTTCTGTTGGTTGAACGAATGCCCTAAAAGAATTTGTCAGTGGGCATTTTAAGCGTACTGGCAACGCAATGTTTTCGATTTTGTTGTTTTGATAATTTCAATATACAATTCGAGCTTAGCTTAAGTTAATGATTGTTAGGTGTTCCAAAAGCTTTCATCGTTACTGGCTATGTTGCACAATAAAACAAATTTAAGAGTAGAGAAAGCGCGGTTGACTAATACTTGTGCTGCAGGAACAGCTAATACAACATAAACGATATTTTAAAGCAGGGATGCAAACCGCTCGAGAATTCGAATTGGTTCGGTTCAGTGGCTTACAGACATTTCAAATCCACCGGTTTTGTTTTTAGCATGGTTGTTTCAGCTACGCAAACCGTGGTTTTCGTTCCTTTCAATGGTATACACTAAATCTATTATCGCGACTGTTCGTGTTTCCGAATTTTCAAACTGTTTTGAATAATAATTTCGACTTTTTATACTCTGTACCAAAGTAAATTAAGTTTGTGCAAAAGTTAGTCACTGGCAGAAGGAAGCATCTCTGACCCTATAAAGTATATATATTCTTGATCAGCAACAACAGCCGAGTCGATCTAGCCATGTCCGTCCGTCTGTCTGTCAGTCTGTCTGTCTGTCCGTATAAACAAACAGATCTCAGAGATGGTAAGAGATAGAGGTTTGACATGTCCCATACTTATGCTTCTTATACTTGCAGGCAGATCGAGTTTATTTTTAACTTTTGCCACACCCCCTCCCGCCCCCGCAAATTGGAAAAAACGTCATATCTCCCACAGTTTTATAGATAGAAGGTTCGTTCCTTCTGGACATATTTAGTAATAAGGATAATTTATCGATCCGCCAAAGAATTGGTAAAGATCGAATGGACGGTTGTCGAGTTATAAGTAAAACAAACAATTATGGGCAGCCCCGGTCGCAACGGTGATGGGCATAACTTCACAGGTACAGAGTTTATTATAGTCGGGCTTTGCCGACTTTCTTACTTGTTTTAACTCCAATTTTCAATATTTTCTTTTCATAATAGTCCATTAAGTGCATTTAAGTTTACAGAGTAAGACGCTGCCGATTTTGTTTATTTCAGTTAAGCCAATCAGCTGATATCGTGAAGGATGGGGCCCTTTTTAAGTAGGTCATTTCAGAGCGCTATAACTTTAGAAATAGTCAATATGTTAAGCTGAAAATTTGTATGTATACTCTTGAAATTCTTATATACAAGTGATAAAAACCCCAAAGATATATTTCTTCACTGGTCCTCACAAACAAATTAATAAATATTGCTTATAAATCAGACGTTCACACGAGAGATCCCCCTTAATATTGATTCCGAACTATTCTAAAATATATTAATCATATTTTTAGGTTGTTAAAATCTTAATTCAAATGCGTTTACCTATTAAAATAAGTTGAACTTAACCTTTATTGAAGTCAAATAATTTCTAAAGAAATATTAAATAAAGCGCATAAAATTCTAAAGCTATTCCAAGTTTGTTTTTGAAATGAGGTCTTTTTATTGAAATGAGGTCTTTTTATTGAATCTAGAAGACTGGGCAATTAGTAAGACCAAGATGTTATTACAGTAGGTCAATCACTCAATAAGAAAAGTGCTAAAAACAGTTGGGAATTTTAAGAACAGATTCTTTTAAATATATTTTGCTTTTTTCCCTTACACACTTTAAGGATCTTGCATTTTAGGTCTATATTGTAATTTCCGGCTTACTTTAAGTACGAAAAGATTTTATTTCAAGGAAGTTTGTTCTCAAATCAATAATATTGATGATTATTTTTCGATTTCAAACTGTCTCGTGATATGAAGTAATATATTCAAAAAGCAAATGAATCGATGGTTTCATTCTATGGCAGCAGCCGAAAAAGCCTTGATTTGCTTTTCAACAGCCTCCTATGATCGGGCAGTGTGTGATTCGGTTTTAGCCTTAAAATCCTTTTTTTTTCTATTCCCATTCCCAACTTATACTCAATTTCATGAGTCAAATATTTAAATTTGCCAAAATTCTCATTTTACTTTTCCATGTTTAAATTAAAAGTGTGTCTCAGCGGCTAGTGTGCGCGACCGCTGTGCAAGAGGCGTGGGTTCGATGCCGCCTCGGAACATTTAATGAAAAGTTTTTTCTTTGAATAAACTTGCACACCCGGTCACCCCACACTGCAAAAGCTTCTCAAACTGCCGTTCGGATTCGGCGTAAAACTGCAGGTCCCTTTCTCTTGTGCGAAAATTAGAAACGCACAAACCAAGAGACTGAGAAGGAGCTCGGCTTTGGCTCTTTGGGGCTGTGTCAAGCCATTTTACATTTTATCAAAGTAATCGAATGACGATCAATAGTAGCGTAGACATTAAGCTTTCAAACGATACCTAGATGTTCGACCTTAAGTCAAGTTAAGTACTATCAAAATTAGAAGACTATCGAATAACTACCATTGGGAATCAATGTTAGTAAGAAAAACTTATGTTGGTATTGGATCAAAATCGTATAAGAATATTCTATTACCCCAATAGAAAAAATCACCCAAATGGTCAACGAAGAGGCGCCCTTTATTGGTCAACTATGAAAATGTATTGCATTGTCCAAAGAGAAAATAATATTTTGTAAGAAAATTACTTAAGCTACAACCTAGCAAATATAATGTAAATAAAATACATTGTATTCAAAATGATCGAAAATCTTTGCCAAATTAGACACACATGTTTGGTGTGGGTTTTCCCGCCAGCTCTAATGTTGAACTACATACAAAAAATTACAAAATAAACAAGGTAAATATAATCAGCTCTAAATTTGATTGCACTGGTATAAACAAACTTTACAAAACGCAATTTGGTATTACATTTAACTTTTACACAGTATACGAGTTTGCGTGAATACCCCGGCGGCCAGCTGGCTGTCCCCTATCTTATATAATACGAGGGTGGATCAAAGTGCTGCACTTCGTTCCAAATCTTTTTTATTTTTCGAAAATTGTCTGAAAAATTTCGAATCGAGTTTGTCCTATCCCTGAGTGTTAAATAGCAAATGATTGTACTTTCTTCTTCCAAAAAGTCCTCCAAGAGCGTTTCTTTTACCGAGCTGGTAAACTGCTGCTCAACTTGGCTCACCGATCAAAAGTATTTTATCTAAAAATGTTCTTCTAATTCCTCGTGTACTCGTTATAAGTCATTGGGACTCGCGGTTGTCATAGATGGGGAAGGGTCCCCATAAAAAGACTTTTTTGCCGAAACTACTTTTTGCAAAGATTTTGCGAGTGAGTAATTAGAAAATCTTTTTCTACACCAAAAAATTTACAAAGTTAATTTGCATTAGATATCCCGAGGCGGGACCAAACCAACGACATCTTGCACAGCGGGCGCATACACTAGCCGCCGAGCCACACCCGGCTGAGCTGTATGGCAAGTATTATACGTAAAAATGATTAAAAGCAGACAACAAATTTTTTAGGAATTCCGGTACGCGGGTTCGAACCAAAAATTACTAATGGTTAAAGCTCGGAAATTTGAGGTTCAAGGTTTGGAGGACAAAGGTTTTCGTTCGAACCTTGGTTCAGCCCATATTTTACAAAATATTAATAACAAAACAAAAATACAATTTAGTAATCAATTTAATCTCATGTGTTCTACAAATTGCTTTCGACCTAAAAACCACACAAATCGTACTGGAATTGGGTTCGTTTTTATTCAAATATTCAAAATATAGTTTACTTTAAAGTAAAATTCTATTTCGTTGTCTACACCCAGTCGGACTTGACTGCATGCCAGAAGCACATCCCGTATACAACTTTTGCCACTAAGAAGTAGTTGCAAAAAGCTGCAATCTTCCTTTCGCTTTTGTATAGGGGCGAAACGCAGCAGGAACTGTTCTAATAGAAGCGATGCAAACGTCGTTGCAAACGGGTTGTTGTTGTTGGTTTAACTTCGTAAAAACGCTCGGCTCTCCCTGCTGCATGCTGTATGCGTGACATTAGAAGGGACATTTGCATGTTGTGCAGACTTCTTCGCTTCTAACCTACTGCAAAAAGGAACGTGCATCAGTTTTCATACAGAATATATATGCCTTCTTTTATACAGCAAAAGTTGGTAGTGCATTCTTCCTAGTAAAAAGAAGTGTGCCAGAAGGCATTCTTTTGGGAACCACGTTCCGACAAATCCGACTGGGCATATGAAAAATAGAATCAATTGAATGTTAAGCTCTTTTGTTAAGGGCTTTGGAGTCAATGATCTTTAAAAGCTGAGGCTATTATATGTGATGATTCTATGGGTTATACTGAAAGTTTTTGTAGATTTTTTATTGAACTCTCCTGCCGATTGTAAGAGTCACTCACCCACAACCGATCATGTCTATAATTTTAGCTGAACCAAACCGAAATTTTAGGCTCGGAACAGGTTCAGGTTTTATTATCAATGGGTTTCAGAGTTCCGGGCTCGAACCGGTTCGGCTCAAACTCGGCTTGCAGCCCTGATTAAAAATACAATCTCCTTAATCGAATTTCGACTGTTAGAGTTACTACACTCAGGAAAAACGCATAGTAAAAACTAAAACAATCATATTTGAGTGATATTTAGGAGAACACTAAGATTAATTTTGATATGGGCTTTATGTTCGTTGGCTTTAAGTTATGTCACCATTACTTCTATATATTTGCTGGAGCAAGTTATGCGTTTTCTAGAAGTTTTCAACTAATCGGAACAATGTTACGTAAATTTTAGGAAATGTATTTTGAAAAATCTTATTTTTGGACTTACCAGGGCTACAAAACGGGTTTGAACCGAAACGGAATCAGATTTTTTTTTGAAAATGAAAGAATTGTGAAACCAAACGTAACGACATTTCAATCACAACTCATTTAAGACTATTTGAATTAGAAGGAAATGTGCGACAGATTGATAAGATGACCTTGCAAAGATGACAATGTGAGAAGTTATCTCCTCGTGGTTGTTCGAAAAATAACAATTGTCGACTATATAAATACTTTTTAAAGAATATTACAGTTATTGTGCCGGCCTTCATCTGCAAAAATACCAAGATGATATGATCGAATCCATATATTTAGGTGTAAATAATACGCTTTTGATGTAAAAATAGTTATATTACAGGGAAAAATTGATATTGGAAATGATATTTCTTGCAGATGAAGGCCGATTGGTATCTTCTCAAGAATAATTTATAAGGGTCTTTTTCGACAATTACAGTTTCCTATTTCGATTTAGACCAAATCATGCAGAGTTGGAAATATTTAATGTTCCAGTTTTTAAAGAACGAATATGTTATGTTAGTCGTCTTTTAAGGCCAGTTCTCAGGTAACATAAAATTTCTTTTGTCTGTTGTTCAAAAGCTTTTAGCTTTCTCAGCTGTGCAATGGTGTTCTATTCATATAAAGTACTGTGACGAAATAGTTTTTAGTTGATCTGAGAATAGGCCTTTAAAATTCAAATTTTTATTTATCTTGTTTAGAAATCTTTTTAAGCGATTTCCTTAATTGTTTCTTGGATATAACAACTTTTACTAAACTTAGAAAAAAGTCCGTTAAAAATCTACCGAAATCAAGACCATTCGTTGACAAAAGATAAGTAATCCCGCTTTTTCGTGAACTGTGAACGGCATTGTCATTTCATGATCGCAATTTTAAGACCCGTTGTTCGATATTCATTGTCGTTTAGGTGTTGTGTTAATACCATTTTGGGCTGAACTTGGGAGCATTTTGGGGTCATTTTACGAACTTTCGGTCTTCTTTTAGAAACATTTTTGTAACTTGGTGCTCTTTTTGGCAACATGTTGGAAACAATTTTGGCACATCTCGGTCATATTTTGGGAACATCGAGATCTCATTTTGGTAACATATTGGGTTCAATTTGTAAACAATATTGGTTTAAGCCTGCTAGAGGACATTTTTATGTTTTCACGTAACATTAAGAGTCAAGCACAACACCACAAAGGAGGCTGGTCAACTGAACAGGAGGTTTAAGAACCTCCCGGTTCTTTCATTAGAGCAGAAGCAGAGAGTTCCTCATGCCAGCATTACTATAACTGCTTGGGAATTGCAAAGCAGCATAAGTGCAAAACCAACACCAGAACACCAATTGTTCATGATTTCCGAAAAACTGTTTGTTTTTTAAACGGACGCGCCTGTTTGTTGTAATGTAGTGTGACCAGAGCTGGTGTTTTGCCTTGAACGTCGGACTTGCTTTGTGAACCAAAATTCATGAACGAAATGGTTTAAAAAGGAGTCTGCTTGGGCTGCATTTTTGACCGCAGTTTTTTTCTTAGTGTAATTCCGATAGATCGAATTGGAAAACCAAAAGAGTCCTGATATATCTAGTAAATTTAAATTTAAAACAAAATAGAATCTTAGGCTGCGTCAACAATGTTCGACTCATCAGACATGCTCATCTAATAGAAATGTATCCAGTTTCAAACAAGGTTGGCGGAAGTGCGATGGATTGGTCTGCATTTTGATACAAAGGCGCGACTCCTTTATGCTTAGTTTCAATCTGAATAAGAGCCGAAATGTATATAGACCTCTACATCGAATTAATAAAGTTTGCTGGAAATTCGAAATGCCAAGACTGGATTTTAAAACAGTTCTTTGAGTCACATAGCGCAAGGGTGTCGAAACGCTTCTTTACAGACAGACAAATACCAGATTTGGACTGTCCAGCATTAAGTACGGACCTGAATCCCATTGAGCATTTTTGGGCAATCCCCTTTGCTAAAGTTTTCAAGAATGGGAGAGAGTTCGAGATAGCTAGGCTACTTAAATTGGCAATTGAAGAAGAATGGGCGAATCTCAATATAAGTCGCTAGTTGATTCGATGCCATCGCGACTAAATTGACTAATATTGAATAATGGAAACAATATTGACTACAAAAATTATCACTTCATTAGCAATAATAAGCAATAATAGGTAATAATAGGCAAACGGCAAAATGCACATATAAATATTTACTATGAAGACATTTTTATACCCTTGCAGAGGGTATTATAAAATTGTCCGGATGATTGTAACGCATTGAAGGAATCATCTTCGCCCACATAAAGCATATATATTCTTGATCAGCATGTTGAGCTGAGTTGATTTAGCCATGTCCGTCTGTTTCTATGCTATCTCCTCCGTCAGTTTTCAAGCTATCTTCACCAAACTTTGCACAAAGTCTTTTGGTACAAATACGCTGCACATTTGACGAAACCGACCGGATCGGATGACTATAGCATATAGCTGTCATAGGAACGATCGGTGGAAAAACTAGTTTTAGTGAGAAAAACTTTTTTGTTTTCAATTGAAACGCCTCCAAATTTCGTATTTCTTAGTTTAACTATGCTTTTCCACGATTCCACCAAAATTGGTCGAAATCGGACATCTATATAGTATAGCTGTCATAGAAAAGTAGAGTCTGAAAATTAGTCTTAGTTAGAAAAACTTTTTTGTTTTCAACGGAAATGTCCTCAAAATTGGCATGTATTTGTTTTATATGCTCCCACAAGATTCTACAAAATTTGGGCAAAATCGGATGACTATAGCATATAGCTGCCATGGGAACGATCGGTCGAAAAACTTGTTCTTGTGAGAAAAACTTTTTTGTTTTTAATGGAAACGACCCTTACGTGTGCATATATTTATTTTATATACTTTTACACAATTCTACAAGGTTTTGTCAAAATCGGATGACTGTTTTTGATACTGACTGAAACTAGCCATTTCAAGAAAGTTTTTGAAAAACTGAGAAGTGAAATTCTTAGGCTGATACTAAAGATATTGCTTATATTTTGAATATTTGTATGTTTAACTTGAAACTGGGGATAATTATCAAAAGATTGAATTTGGAATAATGATCATAAATCAATGCATGATGGGAACAGTAGAGTATATCGGATCTCTGCCTGCCTATTCCTGTGCTATAGTTTGCAAATTGGGCTAATCAGTCCCAAATATATATTTGTGTTTGACATATTTAGCCAGCTGCTTTATGTTTTGGTCGCAATTACTTTACTCACTCAAACTCCTTTCGGATGGCTCGCGGCTGCTTGAGGCGTTTCCGCCGCGCGCCATAATCGCGGCAATTGAGAAATCCGTGGCAAAGGAAATATTATGCTGATGATGATGGTGGTGGTGATGGTTATTCAGTAGATGATGTTGGTGGAGCCCGTTGGCTATATTTGTGCTGGCTGCTGCGGCGGCTGCCGCCGTGGCGACGATTTGTTGCTTCGATTTGAAATTCTGTGCCGGATGCGGCGGCTGATTTGGGGGCTTTGTATTGGCGGCCGGTTGATTGCTCAAAAGCATTTTCGGGCTTAATGTAATCAATTTCAGAATGTTGTTCAACAAATTATAAACACATTTCGCACTTTCGGTTGGATCGGGCTAGGGCGGAGTTGGAGATGGTTATGTCGCGACGTGCCGAGCTAAAACTTCACAGTCAAGCAGCTGACCATTGAATGAAATTGAACGAGCAGCGTTTGTCCGATTTGCTTTTTGCCATGTAAACGCATTCGCAAAACAAAAAGCCGAAGCCGAAGTCTGACCCCCAAAAAGCGGCCAGCCCAGCCGCACAGCTGACGTCTTACGGCAAAAGTTTTCAACACCCCAGTCTAGGACTACGTAACGCCATAAATAGCCTCACGTTACGTTGCGACAACCAAAACAACAACAACAACTAAACGGAATAGCGAGTTGTATAAGGCACTTTTTCGGCCGCATCTGGCTATGGCCAAATTCCTGACAGCACTGAGCACCCAAAAGCGCCAAAAACTTCCTCCTCCACGTAAGCTCACTACGTAAGGCGGTTAACCGCAAGAGACAGACGAGAATCTCATTTATGACGATGAGCAATGAGCGTGCGAGCGAGTCGGCACTAGAGCGCGGTGCGTTCGCATTCCAATGCAGCGACTGCGACGTCGACATCCCATAACTCAATTCCCATTTTCCAATTCGAATTACATGAAATTCCCATACACTCAAAGTTCCGCAAGAGCGAGCGAGTCGACCGTATGGCCGCTCAGTGGTTGAGTGTGAAGCAATTGAGTGTCGTTGTCGTTGCCATCTCTGTTTGGCGAGAGCAAAACAAGTTCATAAATTCGTCATTTTGTTTTTTCGGCTTGTTGACAGTTGGGCTGCAGTTGCCATGACGCGAGAGTGTGAGTGTGTGTGCCAGTGTGTGTGTGTGTGTGTGCGTGCGTTGGGAGGGGGTGTGTTTTATACATTTCGTCGGCTATTTACGTTTATTTTGCTGCCCCTGGCGGGAGATGAGTGCGAGTGTGAGTGGTTTTTTTTTACACTGCGTTTCATTTCCAAAGCGTTTCACTACTCACCTTTTGGCTGGGAGTGAGTGAATTGCAATTGGAGTGGAGTTTTTGAGTGAAGGACTAAATGAGCTAAATATTTTAATTGAATGTTAATGTATTTTATTTAATAAAATACTTCCTAAGCGATTTACAAAAGTAAATCTTAAAAGCAGGCCTGCAAGCCGGTTTTGAACCGAAACTGTTCAAACCCGGAATTTCGACATATGGCTTACTGTGAATTGAATCATAAACCGAACCAAGTGAGAGTAATTTGCTAAACCCGAGCCAGTTCCGAACCAAGTATTTTGGTTCGGCTCAAAAAAATAATATATACATTACAAAATCTGAAATATTGCCTAGAAATCTTCTTGTTATCTACACAGAGAAAAAATGGATATTAAAAAATATCCATTTGATGATTTTCGTATCCATTTGGAATGGATATGCCTTTTAATCATCCAATGGAGCTGAAAATCGTCCAAAGAATGACCATATTTCATATCATTTAGACGATTTTCAGCTCCGTTGGATGATTGAAAGGATATTAAAGATGATTAAAGGGATATTTGAGACATACTATATATTCCAAATAGATAATGGTGTAGTCGATATGTTGCGAAAGAGTCTACAATTCTACATGCTAAGTCAATGCGGTCATATTCAAAATTCTAGAAAAAGTTACTAAACTTGGTGCACACAAAAAGCCAGGTTTTATGATCCTCAATTCTAAAGTTTGCTGATTGACTCGCAAAACCAAGCTAAGCGAATCATTGGTTGTGTTCAGCAATACAACTTGCTCCCTGATCAATTTTACATTTTCAATTATCAATTTGATGTATCATTATAGAGGAGCATGTATCGAGGAAATAGAATGCTCCCTTTAAGTGATTCTGCTACTACCAGCTGCAATCGTATATCGATACGCACTTAATTTAAGGTACATGTCTAGTTTCAGATTTTGAAAATTTCGATTTTTTTTTTGGCTTAAATCATGCGTTATAATGTTAAAAACATCCCCTGAAATTTTTAAGCAAAAAAAAAATACAAATTCGAGATATTTTGATTTTTTGTACAGGTAGGTCGGGCGCAGTACAGTAGGTTGTCGAAACTTTAAATGCGATTATCTCGGAACCACTTTTTTCACCCTGGTGCGTCAGATTGCGAGGCCATTTGTTGACCGATTTTCTTATAGTTTTTTTTAAATTGCTCGTAATACCCGTCGCTATGGTCGGAACTAGGATATTTTTGATCGGTCCATAAATAGCGGAGTTAGGGCCATTTAAGGGGGTAAAAATAGGTCAATTTTCGAAATTTTGACTTTGAGAACCCCTTACTCCCCTATATATAGACCGATCCCAGATATCCTAGTTCCGACCATAACCACATCAATTCCCAACAAAACCTCATTTAAATTTTTTTATCCGATGACGCGTTCTCTGGAAATCTGACGCACCAGGCACCTATGTTTTTAAAAATGGGTCGACTTTGAAGCGGGCTACAACAACAACCGCTGCAACAACAACTACAAAAAATTTTAAAAGTTAGCTTGATCAATTATCTATCGAACAAAAAAACCCGCTAGTCGATATGTGGTAAACTTTTCGAGTAATAAATTTTTTCGTAAACCCTTACTTTTGGGCTGCTGAAACTAGACATGTACCTTAAAAAAAGAGTTTTCCACGATGACATGAAGTACAGATAATGTCTGCGCAGCCTTTATGACATAGTCTTTAAATGTCTTTGGCAAAAAATGGAGCACATCGTTCAGCAGAAACTATTTGATGTATAATATTTTTTCTGATACATGCTTAGCGATTAATTTTTCTGCTGAACACGGCAATTGGAAATATATTAATTGATTGTGCTTTCAATATCACTTTCAGAAAATGACGATCTAGAAAGTTATCTTATAACTAAAGTTATAGTTTTTGAATCTTCTACATGACCCAAGTCTAAGTTGAAAAGTCTTTCCAAATATGAAGAAGTTCCTCCTCAGTCAGCCTTGGTTTTCCCAGGCAGGTAGTTCTTAGCTCCTGAAGTATTGAGCATCTTCCGAGAAAGTGCAGTGTGTTCTCACGTTCCCTCATGTTGCACAATGTGCATAAAGAGCCTCCGTTTTGGTGATGGGGTCTATAGTTAAATTGAATCTTTTCCACTCGAGCCTTACAATTATGCGAGATCCTGAAAGTACCAATATCATCTAGGAAGTAGTTATTTTCAGCCATATTGTAGCATAACTTTGAGTAGGAGTTTCTTGTGGCGCTCGCTTCCATTTCCCATTTTTGCCGCATTGTCGAATCTATACTGGTAGTAGTAGTAGTCTTTTATTCGCTTATTTCTTCAAAAGTTGCGTACATATTATAAAATTCTAAAGACATATTTGTGTAACTTTAGTGGCTTGGTGTATGGACCGTCAGCCACATCTTCTTCTCTTCCCTATGCTGGTACTACACATGGCTGCCAAGATCGTCTCAAGATACCACATTGTTCCCAACACAGAAAAGATCGGAACATCATCAGGGTTTTTATGATAAGTTTTCTTACAAATATGGATTAATTAATTTAATTGTAATACTAAAGGCATGGAGAGAAACATTAAAAAAAAACAAGAAAAAAAAAACCAAAACTCTGTGACTAAGATTTTTCTATACGCCATTGCTTGCTCTACGTAGTTGGCAAGTTTTGACCAATTTTCACCATTACTTCCATTTAAAACATCTATCATTTCCACCTCAGTTAGACATGTCTTGTTGAAGTATCTCCATCTGAATTCCCGCAGCACTGGGCATCTTCCAATAAAATGTTGCATGGTCTCATCTTCATTGAGATTACACAGGTTGCATTGTGTTGACCGGCTATAAATATACGAGTTTCCCTTTAACCATAATAGGCCTCCGCGAGCTTTTATTATCGACGTTATTTCCTTCTGGGTGAAGTTCTCACAGCAGTATTCAGATCCCTTGTTATAGTCAAGGAATTTGTAAATTCTATTTTCGCTGGCTCGTGCACTGCTTATTAATTGATTTGACCTGTTCAGCTTCATTTGTGTTAAAAGGTCGATACACATATTGCGCCAACCAATTCGTTTTATTTACTTCATCAGGTAGAGGAATATCAGAAGCTTGAAGGTGTCTATCTAGATCGCTGTACCAGTAGATTTTTTTGCCTTTTAATTAGATTTGACTGTATGTGCGGTAGTCGGGTGGGTTCATATTCAAACAGAGTTTTGGTTATGTATCTCAGGTGCAAATTGTAAGTATAGTGGAACGCCTCTTCTACTCCGGTTTCAAGGTTCAGCACATAGTTCGGGGTGTTCGCAGGTAACCTCAGTATTTTCTTGATAAAGTATCGTTGCAGCGCATCTACTTCATCAAATAATGTTTGCACTGCGCGAGTTGCAGCTTGAAAAAGTTTCCATTTTGCGGTTAGATTTACGTTTGGTTTGCCTAGGAAACTATCCCATGTCATGTTGATACCTTGTTTGGCCTCCCGGCTTTTTTCGTAAAGGTGCTTGTTAAACGTTAGGGTTGGCGTAAATATAATTCCCAAGTACTTATATTCGTTTACAACTTTTATCGGATTCCCTTGATAGGTCCATTTTTCGTCTGCAGCCAGCCTCCCTCGTTGGCGAAAAACCATAATCTCGGATTTAAGCATGTTTACTTCCATTCCCCATAAGCTACAATAACTCTCAAGATGGTTGGCCATTAGTTGTAATATATTGGGAGTATCAGCTAGCAAGACGATATCGTCTGCATATAAAAGGAGCCTGATGTTTAGTTCGCCGATGTTAAGGCCCACCACCCAAGCTTTAATGGAGATCATTAATATATAGTGCAAACAATAAAGGTGATAACAAGCATCCTTGCTTTACACCATTGTAAGTTTCAAAACTTTCCGACAACTGGTTTCCGGTCAATACTGCGCTGCTAGATACTGCATACACCTTTTCAATAAAGTTAACTATTTTCGTTGGTACTCCGATTGAATGTAGCTTAAATATCAATAGCTGTCTTGGCACTCTGTCAAATGCTGCTTTAAAATCAACAAAGTAAGCGTACGTTTTTTTATTTTCTGCGAACCTAATTTTGACTATTGATGCGAGATTGTAGATGTTGTCGTTTGTAGAGTACTTCTTTCGGAATCCTGCTTGATATTCGTTAAGTTTTCCATATTTTGAAACCCATTCGGATAGACGATCATTCAGGACGCCCATCATTATTTTTGCTCCACAGTTCATGAACGAGATGCCCCTGTAATTTCCGACGTTGTTTGGGTCCCCTTTCTTGTGTATTGGGAAAATTATGCTTTTTATAAAGGAGTCGTCTAGATGTTCACTGTTCAGATTCCTTGTAAATATTTGAGCCAACTCTGATAACAGTTCATCAGGGGCGTTTGCGTAAAACTCGTACGGGACTCTGTCTTCACCTGGTGCCTTGTTGCTTTTTAATTCCTCTATTGTATGTTTATGTATGTATGTACTGAGTATTAGCCTCCTCTGTTATAAATAGAACAGAGTTGAAAGCGCATGAATCAAAAAATTTGGAATCAAAATGTTTGGATTAAGAAATTCGCATTTGGACTAAGAATTTTCATTGTTACCGTACTTTTGACATCGAATATTCTTGATCAAAGCATGAAATCTTAATATTTCTCTGTGCTTAATACACTAATAAATTAAAAATTTTGAGTTAAAAAATTTTCTTGAGAGTATCTTAGCCCCCCCAAAGTCAAATCCTAGATCCGCGCCTGAAGTGAAATGAAGTAGCAGAGTGTAGGTGAATAAAGGTGGCAGACCAGTTTCTAGATGTATGCGCATACTTAGGTAAGTTTTCGTGGGAGTTGGAAAATCCTTTTTATGAAGAACCTGAAACTACGTTAAACGTCCTCATATTGAAAATATCCCCATACTTGAGATGACTAGCACGTTATCGCCTTAGCTGTCGCCTGGTACATCTTGTATTTGGATTGATTGACATTTTTTCGCCTTAGGAGAGAGTTCCATGTGCTTCCTATCGCAGCTCGAGTTTTTTTTTAATTTCAGTTCCGCATTTCTGTCTAACTCCATATTACCAGTAAGAGTCACTCCAAGGTACTTAAAGGACTTTACTTCCTCCAGCTGTTATCCATTTACGGCAGGCCCGGCCAAATAGAAAGCACAAAAAAACATGTCTGTCTCTCTCTGACACTCAGTGATGATTGACATCGGCAATAATTCGGTGTGAATCGACGAGCGACTTCGGGCTCCAGGTTCCAAGGCTGGTCAGGCCTGACTTAGGGTCCATGTCTTGTCGATGTTCCCGATGTTAATCTTAAGATTCCAAGTGTTGCAATAAGCCGGTGTAGCACTTATCATATTTGCAACAGCGTGGGACTTTCTGCTAGCATGACCATGTCATCGTCATACATTAGGACATTAAATATGTGTCCACCCATTTTGACTCCTCCTGGAAGATCTTCTGCAATGTCGTCTACAAAGAGATCAAAGATTTTGGCCATTTATTAGTATATTATGTAGGCATTATTATATCCACAGGCATACATACTTCAATTCCTATTCATTCTCGACTTCTCGACTTGTTATTGGACCTAGAAGCCTTAAGCTTTGAGAAAGTACTCTATCGACTTTAGTTCTACTTTGATTAAGCTTTGTAGTAAGAGTCAGAGCATATTATTCTAATTATTTTCTTGGATCAAGAAATTTATTTGTATTTTTTGAATACCTCACAGTCATTTTAGCATTTAAGAAAGATTCGATTTGAAATTAAGAATACCCAAGAGCCAAACGGGAAAAATTCATGAGGCTTTTTTTGGAGAACAAAGTTTTCTGCATTTCAGTGAGCCTAATAAAATAGTAGGTGTCTACAAAAAAATATGGAAGTAACACCAACAGCAATTTAAAAAGAAAGTTCAAACGTTGTCAATTTGATTCTATGGGCACACATATTTTAGTGACCACCCGAAAATTAATGTTCTTATGAATTTCCATATTTTAATCGAAAGTCAACGGTACTGGTTTACATACAATTCAATAATCAACACAAATCAACAAAGGGTTTTGAAAATTACCTATGGATAGCAAAGGTTATCTGTTTAGTACTGTTTCGAGGGCCTCCCGGTACACTCATTAGCAGACTTTTCTGCTGCCATGTTCCTTTTATAGTAATTGTCAACGTCAAACAAGTACTTGGAGACTACTAGGAACACTTTACAGAGCCGCTCATTCCGGAAAAATGCATTTCGTGCCATTAAGTTCTGTTTTAAGGAAAGCAGATAAGTTTGCTAAAATGGAAAGAATAATGAGAAGAAACTGATTGCCTTTAGGACTGTTTTGAGAGTATGATTTAAATCAGGGACAGGCATATTCCTATCTCGTGTGCATATGAAAAATGTGAAAGCAGAGCTGCTTCCACACACACAAACGCAGCTCCGCGACGCAGTCGTTGCTACTGAAATTGAGAGCAATTTTTGCGCTGCTCTCACACACACCAATGCAAAAATGTGAATGTATTGTTTGCCTGCCTCTGATTTAAATGGTGACTATTGTATAAAGCTGATTAAATCTTGACTAAACTTATCAAGGCAACTAAAAGAATTTGAGGCTACAATTTTTTGTTTTCTTCAAAGATATTTTTACGAATTTAAAACAACTTAAAACATGTCTTAATTTTCTCTGAATTTGACAGGGTCTTACCAATTAATTTAAGTCCAGCCACAAAAATAAATGACTTCATTAGGTTCGAAATTTTCACCAGAAACACAAAACACGCCCTCTTAATTTCAAACTGAAAAACGGGCCCACACCAATAAATGCCTCACAATACGATTGCAATTTTTCACTTCCAAACTGGGCGCCTGAGCAAACACAAAAATATGGTGGCATATGCAAATGAGCGCCTTCTCACAGGGCAGGAAACAAATCATTGAAAAATTGTCACCGAACCTTGAAAAGCAAACAAAACGAACGGAGACGAAGAAGCAGAGGCCGGGGCCCACCCTGGCTGGCTGTCACCCCACCCTACTCCTACTCCGGGTCTGGCCACCATCAACATCACCATTAGTGGCTCAATTGTGCGCCGCATCGGCTGGCAACCACGAATCGCATGCAAATGAAACCGCAGGAAAAAAGGACGCGACACGACGACGACGACGCCGCGCATCCCGGCATCCTGGCAGAGGGGCGCAGCTGACGAATTGTGAAAAAACTCAGGCAAACAAGATGGCTGGTTGGACGGCTCCTGGCTCCTGGCCGTGCCCCGATAGGACTCGGGCTATAATTTTCTGCTGCGTTCACACGCCATCGTCGCATTTTTTTCATTCCTTCGACGTGCGTTTTTCTTTTTTGTTTCTTTTAAGTAAACATTTAAATTAAAAACATTTACATACAACAACAAACGTGGGCTGAGTCACCGAGGGGTGTGCTCACTGAGTGTGAGAGGGAAAGAGAAGGAGTAATAGGGAGGGAGAGTAGCCAGTGTGTGGGTAGCGCTGATATTCAATTATGATACTTTCAATTGGAGGGCTCGACAGTTTCCTCTGATAAGTTTGTGAGTTTTGGACTTTAAGTGGGACGAAAGGCAATTATTTAGACGAAGGGTACATTAAATGGCAGTAAAGTTTTTTCAAGGAGTGTCCGAACGTAAGGGAAACTTTTTCAATATAGTCCGGTTTATAGGTAGTGATTTACTGACATTTAAATAAAATTGAAACTTCTAAACTTGTGACCTCACATAGTTATGTACATACATAGAAGATAGAGCGTAGATTTCACTTATGCTAAAGTATAAGATTTATCCTATATGAATATAATCGTTTCGAATATGAATCGATGTAATGGGAAACCAGGGCTTAAACCAAAACCTTAGGCTCAGCTGACTTGAAGCGAACTTCGACTTTTAGAAAGACTTGGACCTCCGAACTATACCTTCTAGTGAATTTGAAGCTCCCACTGAAAAGATAAGTATGAAAAATAGTCTCTGTGAGAAAAACCTTTTGGGTTTGAATGGTACAGTCTTAAAATTTGGTATTTGTTTGTTCTATATGCTTTTACCTAATTTTACGAAATTTTGTCAAAGTCGGGTAACTATAGCATATTGCTTCCAAACGAACGATCGGTCTGAAAATGGGTCTAAGTGAGAACAATTTTTTGTTTTTAATGTAAGCGCTCCTAAGCTCGATGAAGCAAAGAGCACCCTTAACTTTATTTGCAACAATTGATAAATGGTTATTAAAGTATAATTTGAACACAAAATGTATTCCCAAATCGCCAAAAAAATAAATGCGCTTAAAGGAAATATCATTACTCTTCAGCTCGGCTCAGTACTGAATCATAGCTGCATCAGCCATGAAATGGAAGAGATGGTACTGAATTCTTGGCTTCCCTTATATTAGTTTCACTTAGTAACACTTGATTTCAATATTGAACTCATGGGTGGGTTTCTTGGGAAGTACTGAAAACATGCCAGAAATCTAGCACGAATTTAGTTATTACTACTTCTCAGGTCTAAATTCAGCATTGAAAAATTCAGTACAGAAACCTAGAACTGCAGGGTAATCTTATAATCAAATAGTTATGGCTTAATCCGATGGAAGGTCTTGTATTTACATTTATTCTTATAAAGAGAAAGATTATAAAGCAAGCACCACTTTTAAAGATAGTTTAAGTCGATTTGAAGTAGTAGAAGTGAAACAGGGTCGTTATACTACGACAGACATAGTTTAAGATCGATAGCATACATTCTCATCTTAAAAATAATTAATTACAATCTAATCAAATTAAAATAACTTAAAGTGTAAAAAACTAATCATTGTTTAATTATCAATTAAAAAATTTGTAATAAGAATTCTTTTGTCAAAATGTTAATTTATAAGGTCCAACCATGATGAAATTAGTATAAGGTGGTCCCCTATGTCGAATGATTTTCGATTTATGCGCCGGTTCACGCTCCGGCTCTGGTATTGCATCTGGCATGAGACACCTGGCCTTTGTTGTTTCCAATCCACAGTGGTCCAAATGCTAAACATTTTGGCAGAAATTAAAAAATATAGAGTGTAATGCAAAACCAAATTGTTATAACCTGTTGCCATTAAAAATAGGAAAAGGGGGATCATGAAGTTGTGCAAAAGCATGTAACAGGTAGAAGGAAACATTTGCGACCCTATAAAGTATATATATTCTAGATCAGCATCAACAGCCGCGTCGATTTAGCCCTGTCCGTCCGTCTGTCCGTATGAACGCGTCGATCTCAGAGACTATAAGAGCTAGAGCCACAAATTTTTGCATGTAGATAGGTGTATACCCGATTCAAATTGAGTTTGTTTCAAATTTGGAAAATTCCTCCCCCTCCCCCCTTAATCGCAAAAAAACTGTCAGAGCCACAATTTTTAAGCTAGACCTTCCAAACTTTACATATATCAAGTAGGGCCCAATATCTGTGGCCCAATGTGGCTCTAGCTCTTATAGTCTCTGAGATCGACGCGTTCATACGGACAGACAGACGGACATGGCTATATCGACTCGGCTGTTGATGCTGATCAAGAATATATATACTTTATGGGGTCGGAGATGCTTCCTTCTGGCTGTTACATACTTTTGCACAAACTTATTATACTCTATGTACCTTTGACAGAGTATAACTACGTCGAATATTAAAGTAAATCAAAATGGAAAACAAAGTTGTAGGTGTGTATATTATAAGTGTTTTCATGCATTTCTTGTTTTATGTGATTTGTCATTGTTTTTATGTGTTTTTGTAAAGTGATGTTTTCAGCAATTCTAGCCGCAAACTTGTTTCGGGGGAACAAAAGTATGTTTGATTGACGTGGATTAACGTAACTATTAACACTATATTATTCTTTGATATGTATATAATTCGATGATTTCAATTTTTTTTGCACCTTTTTGCCCCTTTTAAGAGAAATTTATTCTAAAAATCGACAAAAACATCAAATTAGCTGCAAGTCGAAAGAATCGTTTTATATAGCAGCTAAGAGAAATTGTGTTTTAAACTCAACAAAATTTGGTGAGTCGTCTAGGGAGCTAAAAACACGTATTCAAACCAAATTTTGGTTCAATTGCTTAAAAATCAAAAAAGTTGTTGCAAATCGGCCGAATCGGTTATATGGCAGCTATATAAACTAAAGCCGCAAATCGAGCCAGATTTGGTAAGTCGCCTTGGGCACCCAAAATATGTGTACAAACCAAATATTAGTTCAATTGCTTAAAAATCAACAAAGTTGGTGCAAATCGGCTGGATCGGTTATATGACAGCTATATAAAAAATTGGTCTAAAACTAGCGAATCTTGGTAAGATGTCTTGGCGACCCAAAATATTTGTACAAACCAAATTTGGGGCACTTACCTCAATAATTGGAGTTTCTGCCAATATTTTTGGAATTTGGATCACTGTGCAATCGGTAGCTTTAAAATGTGTGTGGCAGATTTTTCCATTTGGACCAAAACTACATCCTAAGGATTCTTCCCACAATTTTAATTTTTTTCTATCCTTGGAACATGAACAAAATTTACTCCCTCAGTTTTAATACTCGCACATCAATAAATGCAAAAGGTAATTTTTTTCTCCTCACGTAAGGGTTAAAGCAACGAGCCTACTCTGTTGACAGCCTGCCAAGTACTGACAACATGACGGGACCAGCTTATACTTATTACATCATGGGTCCAACAACATCTGTTCTAATACCCAATATTCTGCTATTGTGACTAATGCTAGTAATTTAAGTAATTCTGTTTACTTCAGCGTTAGAAAGAAGATAAAGAAATACAAATACAAATAAATACTGTAAATAAATTAAAAAGCTAAGGGAACTAGATGGCTACCCTGGGATACTCCAGAGAGTACTTAAGGGGTGTAAGTGCGCGTGCTGTTTTTAGATGCTTTTTTAAAAATTCAGAAACGAAAGATATTTTCAAATCGTTTTTTTATTTGAAAGTTAAGATGAATAAAAAATACAAAAAGTTTCGGTCTGAAAAAGTGTATGAAAAAAAGCGCCCGGCGGCCGTGATTCCGGGTCACCCGTTACCGAATTCAAAATGGAAAAAGATTCTGGTTTAGTATCGATGTAATTCTGGCCTGAACCTCAGATTTGGAAAAAGTTAGTTTTAGACAAAATGGTTGCACTTTGAAAATGGAAATTTTTTTTTGTGTAGTCTAGTGTAAAAAAAAATACTAAAAATTGTTGTATCTAAAAGTTGGAGGTTCAGGCCAAATTGACGACAATTCTGCGTCGTTTGACAGCTCGTTGAACAAAATCGGTCCAGTAGCTTTGGCTGAATCGCGGCGACCATTTTGAAAAACGTGGGTCACCTCGAGTCGCTAAAAGGGCTATATCTCCTAAACGAATTCGAGTTTTCGAAAATCCTTTTATGAAAAAAAAACCACAAAAAGTCGATTTTTTTCCGGCCAAATTGTACTACCCCTTAAGCAAAAGAAGCACATGGTTGACGAAATCGCGTTTTCATGACACCATGTTGAGCTAGAGAAAATTTTGAGCTACAAAAATACTGTAATTGAGTTGTGATTATCAAGAATGGAGCCGGCCTCAGCGGCTAGTGTGTGCGACCGCTGTGCAAGAGGTCGTGGGTTCGATCCCGCCTCGGAATATCTAATGAAAAGTTTTTTCTTTGAATAAACTTTACACCAGGTCACCCCTCTCTGATGTTGACGCCAGCTTTGTAGTAATTAGCCATGCAAAAGTTACCTCAAACTGCCGTTCGGATTCGGCGTTAAACTGTAGGTAATTTCTCTTGTGCGAAAATAAGAAGCGCACAGGCCAAAAGATTGAGAGGAGTTCGGCTTTGGCCCTTTGGGGTTGTGTCAAGCCATTTTCTTTATCAAGAACTTATGAATGGCGGATAACCCTGAGAAACCCAGTAGATTTAGGACTTTCCAGAAACTTCCAAAATCACCAAGTTTAAGGGAAAGAGTAAATAGCTTCAAAAGGGGCAAGCATAAAGAATCTGCTTTATTTTTTAGGATCAGTGTAAATCGCAGCGTTTCGATCTAAAGATTTTTCTATAAGACGTTGAGAGGAGCATTTTTAAAAAGCCTTTTCTAATTTCTTTTCCCAAAATCGCAATGATGGGTGAGACAACAACATAACCTACTTTAAGATTGGAGTCACCGTTGGCTTACTTTGGAAAAGAAGAAGGAATGATAAATACCAAATTGTTTTTGTATTTCTCATTGGCAAGTGCCGAGTGTTTTATATTGGCTTGGACACCTCTATTCTATACTTTCTTGCACAACAAAGTGCTTCAAGTTTATGATGAAAAATTCTTACGAATATATCCAACATAACCATTTCCCAAAATAGTTCCACAAGTAAAATGTATGTGGATTTCCCCTAAATAAAAACAAAAAGCTCCAAGCTGGAATGGTTCTCATTTAATTTTTTTAGATCTGCCTTTTCAATGACAAAAACTCACGCAACCCAACCCAATCAACTGCAAAACCCATTTCCCAATGGCTGATATTTTGTTTACGCTTTGACAGGATTATGCCAAAGTCAAAGCCGCAGATTGGTCCAGGCTGATGCTGCTGTTGTTTTTCCTATTGTTGCGGCTGGCCATTAGTTTTTATTTGTAAAATTTCACTATTTTTTCGCTTACGTGCGCTAAATGGGCAATAAGCGCAAAAGGAATGAAGAAATGGCAAAACTAAGCCGTCGAATCCTGCACATGGTGGCCAGATTGTGCAGGAGGATATATCAATTTTATTGCTGCCGAAATCGAAAACGAAACTAGCAACATGTGTGTTCGTTCTGTGCCGTTGTTTTCCTTTCGTTGTTATTGTTGCATATAAATTGCGTAGCGAATTGTTTTGTTTTCGTTTCCATAATCCTTTTGCGCAGGCAACAAGACAAGCAAGAAAAAACCTTCGCATAATTGCCAAGAATTGAGTTTTATGGCTTTTCGGCCCGCATCCTTGAGATGCCTGAGAAGCGTGTCACACTCTGGTCAGGTGCTGCACACTCGACCCCGGCCATTATCCTTGAGCAAATCAAATCAATTGTCCAGGCTAGATGCCCAATTGGATTTCATTACCGCGCCCACAAAACTGAATCAAAAAAAGTGCATTCCGAAGGGCGGAGCTGTGCCCAAGCTTAATGCGAAAATTAATCGAATCGAGTTCGATCCCAAGAGCTTCGACGGCCTGCAGAGCTCTCGAGCAACGCCCTCCAGTTGTGTCGGCACTACCGAAAGCGTTGAAAACACTTTGTCGGCTCACAGATGCGTTGATAATATGCTAAAATTGCCAATGATGCACGCCCACAGGTGTAGATGCAGATGCAGATGCAAATGCCTGAGATACTTCTCTAGCCAGAAGTATGCAGATACATTTGTTTGGCGTTTGGTGGAGGAGAGCGGGGGCAATGGAAAACAGTTTCCTGCCACATGGTAATTGCCACATCAAATACTACTAGATGCTCGAGATTAACGATCTTTGGAGAAGAGACCACATCCTGGCCAGGCAGTCGGGGAAGATCAAATGCGAAAAGGCAATTGAAATTATTATTAACACGCGCGTTCCGTTTGCTGTCAAAATTTATGGGCTCAAGTTGCAGCCGCATCAGCAATTGTTGATGCTCCTGATGAAGTTGCAGTTAATTGCTACAGTGAGAGAAGTAATTGGGATTGTTCTTAGATCGATCTTAGCTACTTGTTTGCTAAATCTTAAACAGACGAATCAAGGGAAACGAGTCACAGATTAGGCAGAAAACTTATAATACTTTCAGTTTCTGTAAGGGTTGGTTAACTTTCGACTGCTAAACACGAATCTGTTTTGGAAAAGCGTCCATCACTTCTAGATTTTTGGCAATTTGAGTTAAAGGCTGCTTTAAATGTCGATTGTTAAGCTTTTAAGGTAAGTTTGGTGTGGAATCCGTTCGGTTTTTTTTTTGATATAATCGGAAAGTACTATTTCCTAACTTTAAAGTAAGCTATCTGAAAAAATTCTACAATTTTTATGAGCCAAGTTATTACATTTTGAACACATGTGGTGGAAATGACCATACTTACTACTGCCCAAAAGTATGCAAAGCAAAAAAGTTTAGTAGGCTTCTCATATGTAGTGAATTCTAATGAATTGCATTGCATACTTAAAGGCCTTTCGTCCTTTCGTACACATTAATTGAACTGAATAGCCTCGCTTTAAATATATTTCGAAGCTACAGAATAGTATTATATTATGATTCGGTTGAGTTTTTAAAATTCGCCCCGGCGGAATTTTTCAATGCTCTTACTGACGAATTCAATAGGATATTTAACGCCGCAGGAGTACCCTCTAGTTTTAAAAAGAGTGTAATCTTCCCGCGGTTCAAGAAAGGAGATCAGAAAAAAGCGAGCAACTATTGGGGGGATATCGTGCTTAAACGCCCTAACGAAAGTGTTCACTTTGATTATTTTGGAGAACAATGTGATAAGCGAATATCAATACGGCTTTAGAAGTGGATACTCCACTGTGGATAGCGTATTCTCACTAACTGCAATAGCTAAGTCCTTTCTTGAACGAAAACAAAAGATTTACCTATGCTTCATCGACTTCAAAGCCGCTTTGGATACAGTAAACAGAGCAAACTTATTGCTTAAGCTCAGTCGGTTAGGAGTTTCATCAAAAATTCTTTGCTTGATTCGCAATCTGTACACTAACAACATTGCTGGAGAACAGCTCTCTGACTGGTTTAGTAACAACACAGGGGTTAAACAAGGATGTCTACTCAAACCGTTGCTATTTTTACTTTATATCAACGATATTACAAATGTTCTTCCAGGTGGTATCACCTTTGCCAATCAGACGATAAAAGTCTTAATGCAGATGCAGACTCGCTCCTTTCTTACTGCCAACTTTGGAAACTAATTATAAATATCGAAAAGACTAAAGTTAGGTCATCCGTGATGGACGAGGACGTGCAGCAAACAACCAGAGTTGGCATTTAAATGGAGAATACCTGGAGTTCGTAAAAGAATTTAAATACCTCGGAGTGACGCTAACACAAAATTTGCAGCTAGAAACTATTGGACTAACTTCCTGCTGCTAATGAGCACGGCTTCTGTCTTATGTTCAGCAAGTCGGAGTCCATTTTGAGTCATCCACTCATAGATTATACCATGATACAATTACATAAGGTACGGCGTACATTCAAAAATGTGGACTGACAGCTTTTGCTAAGTGAGCCTGTGCACACAAAAACCACACAAAAACCCAGCCAGACTGAAATAATGTGGACTGAACTGAGAGGACAGTGTCTTTTCCGCCATGCCTTTTATAGTTATATCTCGGATTATCTGATAGCCTCGTTAGCTGCTCGTTGGACATCAGTTAAGTGCTTAGCCACCAATATAAGCGCCAAATCCCACGGTAGTGCAGCCATTGCGCAGCTGGATTCGGAGAACGTCGTCGAAAGCCGTATTCCACAGAAGAGGGCCCAGTACTGAGCCTTGAGGGACTCTTACGGTGATCTGTTTCAGTTTTGGTCCTGACTCGGTGTCATACTCCAGTATTCTATTTCGAAGCGGCGGAGTGCTCCTACAATGTTCGGCCATTTTACTGAATTGAATGCGTTTTGTACATAAAACGTTACCACTAGGCAGTACTCTTTGGTCCCTCGATGCCATCTTGTGCCTTCAATAGCCTTCTCGGCAATTGCAGCGACCTGCTGTACACTCATAAAAAAAGTCCCAAATTAACCCTTAAAATTAGAAATTCGCCTTTGAAATCCGTCCTAAGGCGACGACTCACCCTAAAATTTAGAAAAATAATTTCTAAATATTATGGGAAGCTTTTCTTAACCAAAGGGCTACTTTTCTTAGAACTAGAATCTCTTTCTGAATCATAGAAACTATTTTCTTAAAATAAGAAATTTTTTTCTAAAATATAGAGACAAGTTTTTCTTAATAATAGAAAGGTATTTTCTTAAAAGCAGAAAAAATTGTTTAAGACCACCGGTTCAGGTCCACCACCGGGGGTCCAGGTCCACCACCGGGTCCTGGTCCAACACCGGGTCCAGGTCCACCCCAATGGCCACCTCCGGGTCCACGTCCACCACCGGTTCAGGTCCAAATCCACCACCGGTCCAGGTCCAAGTCCACCACCGGGTGACCAGGTAGTCCAGATCCACCACCAGTTCCAGATCCTCCACCGGGTGGTCCAGGGTCCTCCACCGGGTGGGTGGTCCAGATCCTCCACCGGGAGGTGCAGATCCACTACCGGGTGGGTCCAGATCCACCACCGGTTCAGATCCACCTACCATGTCCAGATCCACCACCAGGTGAGGTGGTCCAGATCCACCACCGGGTCCAGATCCACCACCAGGTGAGGTGGTCCAGATCCACCACCGGGTCCAGATCCAGTTCGCCACCACCGGTCCAGGCCAGTCCCCGGTCCGAACAACACCCCAGTGCTTTGGTTAATTTTTATTAAATAAATAAAAATTTTCAGGGACTGCTGGGTTGAACCAAGACCTTCGCGCGCACACGGCGGCCGCTTAGACGTTAGGCTATTTCACCTTCCGTCAAGGGCTACTTATATTTTTGCATGGAGCAATAATTTCGAAATCAACGCCTTTTTCAAAAGCAATGGCTACTATCGCCATATTTTCAAGAAAATTAGTTCGAGAAAATTTTTCTGTTTTTAAGAAATTACAGTAGTCTCTTTAAGGGCTACTATTTTGTAAAATTAAAGGTTAATTTTGCCCTATTTTTAAGAAAAAGACTTTAGAAAAATGCGCCCTAAATATCAGAAAAATCTGGCCTTTTCTTGTTTTTAGAAAAGTTTTTTCTAAAAAAAATTTTTTTATGGCATATTTTTCTTATTTTCAGAAAACTTTTTCTGTTTATTAGAAAATTTTTCTAAATACCAGGGCAAATTTTAAAATAGGGCGATTTTCGAAAATTCAGGGCGAATTTTTTTCTGAGTGTATGTATCCAAGCTGTCTTGTTGCCAGTCCCCCACGACTTTCAATCGATGTCTGGAGCCTGTTAGGGATCAGCCGATCCAGTACTTTTCGGGCCGTATTCAGCATGCATAATGGCCTGTATGCTGTTGGATCGCCAGCCGTCTTTACTGGCTTAAGCAAGAGAACCAGCCTCTGCCGTTTCCACTGATCAGGAAAATTTCCATCTTTCAGGCAATTCGTATACAGCTGGCTGAATACCTTGGTGTGTTTCCGAATAGCCATTTTGATAACCTTGTGTGGGATGCAATCTGGATCCGGTTCTCTTTTTTATCTTTTTTGCTACCTCCAGGAGCTCATCATCGGTAATGGCCATAATGGTGGTGTCTCTTGGGTCATTTTCGCGCTGCCAGATAATCATCGCTTGGTCCGGGAATAGGTGCTCAACTACTCTTTAGAGTAGAATGGGACATGTAGACATAGAACTCTTCTTCATCTTCTTCATGGCTATGTCTCATGTCTGTGAAATGGTCCAATAACCGCGAAATTTGGAAAATTATATACCGATTGCAATGATACATTGGCAATGCTTAAACGCTTGCCCGGCAGGGATTCTAAATTGAAGAAATTTGCGAAAAATGGTCCAAAAACCGCGAAAATTACAAAATTTAAGGTTTCAGTTAAACTTTGGGGAATGCTTCGACGCTTGCCCGGAAGGTTTCCAAGTAAAAGAAATGTCCGGAAAATGGTTCAAGAACCGCAAAATTTGCAAAATGTTCGATTGCGAAATTTGATACTTTAAGAATGGTTGGACGCTTGCCAGCGAAGGTTTCTAAATTAAAGAAATGTGAGGTAAATGGTCCTAAAACCGCGGAAATTAAACAAACATTCCGTTAATCCGATTGCGATGAAATTTTGGTCAATGGTTGGACGCTTGCTCGCGAAGGTTTCCAAGTTCCAAAAACCGCAAAATTTGCAAAATAGCCTTATGAGTATTTATTTTAAGGCATTGTTAAGTGGAAATTGTAGATTACACCGTCGACTATTTTGCAAAATTTGTAAATTTTTTATTTGAGCCTGGATTATTGTGAAGATTTTATAGACGGCAATTGTAGACGGGTGAACAGAAGGTATAAGCCAAACGGTCAAAAAAGTCATGAAATTTGCAAAATATTCATAAGTTTACATTATCACGAAGACGAGTAAAGAAAGGCAAAGCAGCCAGCACTAGCTTGAATATAATCGCTCTCAAAAGAATCAGAAGAATCATAAATATAAAATATGTAATTATACGATATTAGGGCAATACAAACTAAGCAAAAAAGTCACTACTACTACTACTATATTATGATTCTTAGGCAAGGCCATACATTTCTAATCATTTCAGGATTTATGTCGCTGCCATTGTTAAGCTAATAATTCCCAAATACGATTTCCGCTTCGAGTACATTCAAGTGCGATAGCGAAGTCAGCTTATGAGATGAATAATTCGCCCTCTAAACAGCTATACGAACCACTAATTTAAGGCCATAGTCCATATGCTGAAAATTTAGTCACAATCCCTTAATGTGCCATCCTTTCTCTCAGTGTAAAAGCTGCAAATTACTTGTTTAACATAAACAAACGGCTAGATCAAAGAGCTATATAACCTGAGACTGTAGCTGGCTGCCGCTGCCGTTTTTCTGTGTGTTCCCGTTTGGAGGGGAACCACACACAGAGTCAGAGTCATCAATGGCCACAATAGAATGTGCCCTCATCGGAGCCGCAGCCACCCACCCAAACGATAAAGAGCTCAACTCGACGCTTATTAAATATTAATAAATTGCCTTCGACTGAGTCGGCATTAAATCTCATCGAGAAAGACATCTCAACTGGCCCAAAACAAAAGAATTGACCAGGCAGACACAATGTCAGCCTAGTGGGTTAGTCGTCAGGTATTCTATTCAGAATTGGAAAGGGGGAAACAGGTTGCTATAAAAAAAAACTCTTGTCATTGTCGCTGTCAAAACGCAGCTCGCACCTTGCTCTTGCATTGTTCGGATCTTGTGATTAATGCGATTTATATCGCCAGGACCTATGCCTGTCCCAAGAAAACGTTGGAATTCTCGCTTATGACAAAACAAAGGCCAAACAATAGACAACCTGGAAGCAGCCAACAAGGTGTGAAAGATCAACGAGGTGAGGCTGGAGTTATTTCGATGCGTGGGAGATGTTATCCTCTAAGCCGGTGCTTGCAGTTCCTAGAATACCCAACGCCCATATCATGTCAGGCCATGCCATGCCAACGAGAAGTTTACCAGGAACCAATCATGGCCCAGCGACCGTTTCGATTAATAATCACAAGGCGGTGCAAAAGCTTCGACTGATGGCTGCAATGCACGCAGAAATTCCTGACACCTGAGCACAGTGGCTGCACTCGGGCGCCATCTTTGGCAATGGCCACCACGGCGACAATTACATGGAACACACGCGTTGACATGCAGCACGCGATGCGAATAGCATGAACTGAGAACCAAGCCCAAGTACAGACCATGGCCCAACCTGGCCTGAACCTGTCAATGGCAAATTATGTGCATTGGCCCGCCTGGGCTGGGCCCTCAGACGCGACAAAAGATGCAATCAGCGCTCGAGCAGCGCACACAAATTTCACTGGCAGCCCAAATAGCTCAACTGGGAGGGCGGCGACACGCCCATCAGCGAGCAGGTGTAGCCCTGCAATTAGCCAAAGTTAAGCAAAGTTCGTGCGCGACATTTTTTCCTCTAAACTTTAACAAATTCACGCAAGCAATTTCCGACAGATTTCATTTTTCTGATGTTGCATTTACGAGGGCTGTTTCAAAATTATGGAGTAGCTGTTTTTATGTCAAAATATACATTATTCTAGAACTGTAAAGTTTTAAATTTGATTTTGTAAATATGGGTAATAGAATGGGTCAATTATTTTGCGACAAAGCGGTAGTCAAAATCGAAATCTACGGCGAATTCTAAGAAGGTTTGCCCAAGAAACCATAGGTCTAAAATCAAAATCGAACTTCCCATCCCATTTCCTGCAAAAAGGGCATTGAATCAGCATCTATGAAAAGAAATGAAACATATAATTCCAAAAGTCTTCTTTGTTATGCCGACTAATTATGGAACAGCCCTCGGCCATCGTGCATCGTGCATGTACAATGTAACTCCCACGCACATACATACAACCATTCAGTCATCAGGTGACAATATCATTTGTTGTTGTATATAATTAGAGCACAAAGTGTTTGCTTTTCGATAATTTTGGCTATATTTATGGTTTTCCATTTTTTTTTATTTATTGTGAAGGTAACACAAAATTATATAGACAATTGTCGTTTTTATGGCTAAAGTTGACATGCAATGCAAAATGGAGGAGTGTAAATGTGCGATATGGGACGACCATTACAAAAAATAAGTGCCAGCATGTAGTTAGCCACTACTTTTATCATTTGGTGGTTGTAGTCTGGTTGCCGCTTTGTTGGTTCACTTAATTGTGGGGGACAATGTACGGAGAAAAACAAATTTGATGCGACTAAGAAGATAAAACATACTCGCGTATATGCAATAGACTTGGCAATACAGGGATACAATGCACGACAAATTTTGATTTAAATTTATCATCACTTTATATTTTAACTAATTAATTAATGATTATTCTATCGAGAGCCAAGAACGGTACACCTTGCTATCTTTTACAAACTTATCATGTGAGTAGTCTTAAGTAGGGGTTAAAAAATTAAATGTCAATCTGTTGGGAAAGTGGGTGAGGCGGTTCTGAATCTTGAATATCCTATTGACTATATGATGATAACAGAATATTTTATTAAGGCCCGATTTCTCAAAGGTTCCGGTTGGCCAACCGCCGGTCAAATTTGTTCCTTCAGTTGACAAGCGGTCAAGTCATTTGGTGTTCTCAACAGCAGTTTCATCCGATATCGATAAATTCCTATTGCTGCATTAGGGTGACCAGACACGGTAAATAAATTAGGTATTTTTGTTAGGGATTTTTTAATGTATTTATTAAAATTGATTGCGATGAATCAAAAGCAATAGCTGGGGACACTTGTTTACCTGCACGGCTTATAAAAGGAACGCTGACTACACAGAAGTCAGCTGCAGTGATAAGAAAGTTGCCACATGCATAAGAACGCAGCGCCGCCAAGTCCTGCTAACAATCCTAGTCACCACAAATTGAATCGCAACTGAAGTCAAGGCTTTAACTTAAACTCTGATATAAACATTTTGTGGCAGCAAATTATTAAATAAACAAATCAAATGTTTGAGCCTGCTGTTTGTATACCGATAAAATATATCGATAGTTCCACCGGCACTGAACTCGCGGTTAACTTTAATCAGTGCTCGAGCAGCGGTTAAGTCTGTTCCTCCGGTTGCGCCACACACAGCATGAGACACGCAATTTCGGTTAAACTGCCTGTCAAGTTGAGCAACCCCACATTGAGAAATCGGGCTTAAAGCAATTAATTTGATTAATAATCAAAAAAATATTCAAAATATGGCTGTAAATCAGTTACGAACCAAACTGGTTTGAACTCCAAATTCATAGAGAAAATTACTGAACCTGAACTACACTTGAGCCTTTATTTTCACTTCAGTTCAACAAATTTATAGACACTCTGAACTCTAGCAAATGTTTGTTGATACCTGATATCGACTAAAATCTCAGTTAATGTGACCTTAAAATTTGTCTAGTCTGATCAAAT